>JAVHLV010000190.1:0-129260 GCA_036785495.1 Colletotrichum neosansevieriae | reverse complement strand
TAAAAAGAGAGATAAGAACTTATAGTTACCTTATCTTAATAAAACTATTAAGAACTTATAGTTACTTTTATAATTATTTACTACTATATTTACTACTATATATATCTTTATATTTATATTTATTTTTATTATTTTACTAACTTTTACTTTTATTATTATAAATACTATATTATATATATTCTTTCTACTATAGAGTGCTTAAAACAAGCTCTTTATATTTATAATATACTAAAAACCTAATTATATAGCTATTTTTAATATTTTTTAAATAAATACTAATTAGTATACTAATACTAAGCTAGTATAGTATTAGTATACTCTATACTATACTAGCCTAGTATTAGTATACCCTATACTATACTAGCCTAGTATTAGTTCACTCTATACTATACTAGCCTAGTATTAGTTCACTCTATACTATACTAGTACTAGACTAATTTCCAACCCCGGCCACGGCACAAACGAGCGGGCGAATCATTGTTGACCAACCTCAGTTGGCAGCGGTGATGGTTGTGGGGCTGAGCTCCCCCGGGGGAAAGACCACACTATCAGCCATGTCCGTGGTCTTTCCCCCCGGGGAGCTCGAACGGCTTACACCTCAACTTACCCCTCCGCAAGACCTCATCTTACCCCCCTCCACTTAGCGAAACCGAAAGACGGAGAGTGTTTGTCATGCGGCATCTAAGGTACGCAGTTGTATAATGGGCTTGCCGATAAGTTTGTCATCGGTTTCTTCTAGTGCCTTTTGCCACCCACCATGTTCAGCCACAAGGGGGTAATTACACTTTCTCTAACCCATATCATGTGCTCTACTATGCACAACACACTTTATATAATACCCGGAAAGGTTTTATCACCCCTCTTGTTCTATTTGGCATCGTGGGTTATGGCGCCCTAGATGTGCGAGTGGCGCGATTTTGCGATAGCCGCCGCGCTGGAACATGATAAAGCAGACAACAAACAGATGGCGGAGGCATGGCCAAGTCTTGGCTGGTGCGAGAAAGCACTCTACCTTACTGGGTTGGGTTATGGGTGCATGGATGGATGACGGGTCATCAGCTCACATTGCTGATCCCTCTCGGGTCCTGTTTTCCTCCTGTCAGGTTTGCGGTCGGCTTCCGGGTAACTCAGTAACTTAATGACCGCGGCAGCAAGGGGAGTTCGTCCGTATTGGACCAACATTTTGCTACCCCCTCAGATCCGGTCCCAGGCCGCCCGCCAACCAAAATCCCCGGATCTGCGCCCTGCAAGAACCCGGGCGGGGAACTCAATGGTTGGCAGCCGCGGCAGCACGAGAACAAGCACGGAACAACTGAGTTCGTAGAGCGCTGAAAACTAAGTACCTAGCTAACCAGCAGTCAACCTGGAAGAGAAGGGGACCAGCAAAGCTAGCTGCAGCTCGCCGGGAATAAAGGAGCGCCAACGCGCTTTGGGACTTTGGTTTTGACCGCTCCAGTATTAACTAGATGGCCCCGGCCGGTCCCTCGATGCTTCAGCCTCTAGCGTACGAAATCGTGCAAAAAGGAGCATGCGTGGTATCTCCGAGGCGGTGGGACTGATCTGTCAGGCTACCTTGGACAGATAGTAATTATACAGATGCCTCAGAGTCTGTGCCAGAACAAGTGGCAACCTATCGCCATTGACAGGCGCCCTTTTCGTCCGGGCGTTCGTCAGGAACCCGAAGGATCTGAAGCAAACCCACAAAATCAACGTCGAGGCTGAGAAAACATGTTTTGCAAAAGTTGTCGTAAGCTGGCAGTGCGATGCGGAGACGTCATTCTAAGCTTGTTTGATTGAGGTCTGATCACGAGAGGATGGGATCGCAATCACTGACCCGGCCAAGGTTTACAGACCACCATGTCTCGTGGACCGTTGGTGGTTCTTCTTCTCCCCTCCCCACCCTGCCCTCATGCGCATGTCTCTCCAGTGTTTCTCCTCTCCGTCAGCTTAGGGCCTGGGCTCGCGGAGGATTGCTGGTTCCTTGGCTTGACGATTTCGGATTCGATATCGATGTCGCGGTAGAAGTACGGATACGGCATCATGCTTCAGGCTTGCTAACCCTTGGGTTCCCTTCATCGAAAACTTTAAACCGCTACAACGTCCTCAATCTACCTAGCTAGGCAAGGTGTACGGCAAAGTTTTCCTCTCTTCTCTCAGCTCAGACAGCCGCCAGAAGCACCTCCGCAGTCTCAGGTTAGTGATGGAACCCTGTGCCCGCCCTAGGGAGGGTAATAAAAAATGGCTCGCATCCAATTATACCTCCTCCACAGGGATTAAATACGTTAGTGCCGTCCCATACTAACTATTTAGGTATGATATTCAGAAGTTTCCCTTCACTTACCTCCTGCGGTAACAAGTACTGCGTAGTGTTTATAAACGACATTATGTGGCGAGATATCTCTAAAATTCGGGGGCCCTAAAAATGTCCCTCCCGCCTAATATCCTACGGGAAGAACATGCTCCAAAAAACATCAGCCATTCGGAATTTGTACCTTATGCGGTTATGTTGTGGGCCAAAGTAGCACGCTAACGTATTTAATCCCGGTGGAGGTATAGCTTAGTTTCACAGCAAGAAGAAGAAAAAAATCCCAACCACAATTGTGCAAGAGTCAGAATTACCTTTTCGCGACCCCCGTTGTCTGGCCCGGCTGTTGATCGACCTGCTTATTCGGTACAGAGTCGATATTCTTGGTTTTTGTGTGTACCGACGGTTTCCTCAGCTATGGCTACTATATCGCCAGTCGAAGCGCCAAATTCATCAGCGGCGACGACTGCAGCAGCTGCTGCGGCAGATCCTTCAGCTGCTGTATCCATGTCTAATTCTGGCCGCGTCCCGGGCGACAACGACACCGCTCCTTCTCCTCCTCCTCCTCTTCCTCTATCAGACCAAGGTGAGTGAGTGAATTCACTTTGTCACTTTTGCCTTCCTTTTCCCCCCGGTTTCTCTTGTTTCTGCGCCTCTTGTTCACACCTTTAATGCCGTCCTTCGCCTACAGAAGAAGAGGATAGAGAGACATAGTGGGGAGAACATTAGGAAAGGTTCTGGACCAGCATGGCCACCACCCACCACCAGCAACACACTCAACCTCAATGACCAATATTTTACACGATGCCTGAGAGTGGCACGCCCACCACCTTCCCCTCTTGACTCTCTCCAGCTTTCCCATCTTCGCCTCGGTTTTCTATTATTCATCTCATATCCCACCCATACCGGACTGCTCAATGCATGACTTACGGGCGCACAGCACAGCACAGCACACACACACACACACACACACACACACACACACACACACACACACACACACACACACACACACACATGCGCACTGCACAAATAACGTACAGGCCATGTACATGACGGAAATATAACTGATCAGAATCCAGCCCCCTTGGAACCCTTGGAAGCCACCATCAGACCACCCGCGGCCGCGCCCACCACCCCAGAAACCGGCGCGCCCACCCCGCACGCGACTGCGACGGAGCCTGTTGCTACTCCAGCTGCTACTCCAGACCCAGCTGCCGCTATACCAGCTGCGGTCACCATTATTACGAATAGTCCCACGGCTCCTGTGCCGGGAGCTTCACTCGCGCATCCCAACATAATATTAAAAGAGACGCCCTACTCCCAAGAGGAACACTCGCCTCCCATGCCTACTCCTGCTCCCTCCTCCGCCGCCGCTGCGCCTGAGGCGAACAACACCCAGCCACACCACTCTACCGCCGCCTCGACCTCCAAAATGATCTTCTCGGACATTTACAAGTCCCCACGCTCGCCGCTGTCCAAATTTCGACATTCCATGTCCCAGCAACCCCTGTCGCTGGATCTTCCCGACTACGACCCGGACCTGCTCAGCAAGGACAAGCTCAAGCAGAAGGAGGCCGTAAAGAAGTACCTCGCCTCCAACGTGCGCAACGATTGGGAGTTCGTCTGGCCCCCGGTCGTCACTCCTCCGCCTCAGAACGGCGATGTGGTTGCAGCTGCAGCAACCTCGACACCGGCGCCCGTACAAGAACCCGTAGAAGAGACCCAAGAACCCACCGAGCCAAAACCCGAACCGGCGCAGCAAGACGATGTGGCGGTCGAGAGCATGGAAAGCGACGAGGATGACGAGGACGAACTGTCAGACAGCGACGCCGAATCCGTCTACAGCACCATCTTGGAAGACCCAGCACGCTTCAAGCCCCGTCTGGAATGGGTGTCTGACCTCTCCGACGACGACGAACCGCTCCCGTTGTCTCTTTCCCCCTTCCGCTTCGACACCCCCGACGCGATCGGCGCCGCCGTGAAGGCTTCCGTCACGGAGAAGCGCGCGGCGCGGAGGCGGGCTCTGCGTGAGGAGATGCAGTGGAATGAAGGACTGGCATGCTTCGAGGCGCGGCGTAATGCCTGGACGGGCGCACGTACGGTGCGCGTCCGCGCCAAGCCAGTCTCTCCCACGCAAACGTTCTCCTCACTGTCGGCCCGTCGACTCTTCTTCCGCTCCTCCATGTCCCAGCCTTCGCAAGCATCGCAAGGCGCCTCGCCTTCGTCGCCGCCGCATTCCCTGCAGCAGCGGCCGAGCAACGATGCTTCGGCCGTCGTGTCGGACGGCTCCGAGCTCACAAAGGAAGCTTCCAAGGAGCTCGCCGCACAGAAGTCGAAGGAGTCCGCACGGTCGACGGCTTCTCCCGCGTCGGCGGTGTTGCCCGTCGAGACCCTTATCCCCTTACCCGCGCCCCTGCTGCCTCCCGGGAACCCAATGCGCGCCAGCATCACTCCTTCGGTGTACATCTCGCTGTATGAGAAGGTGATAGTACACGCCCTGACACCTTCATGCCCCGTAAACCTCTCGGATATGATCAGGGCCTGCGTCGTGGGCTGGAAGCGGGACGGCGAGTGGCCCCCGAAGCCCTCGATGGCCGACCCCAGCATCGTCGCTGTGCGACGGAGAAAGAAGTCCCAGACCGAGAGCCACAACGCCGTGCGTAGGATGAGCTTCGGCCTGCTGGGCAGGGGAGAAAAGGCAGAGGGTGATGAGGCAGGGCCCGGAAAAGGCATTAGAAAGAGCCTGCAACGGGTCCTCGGCCTGGGACATCACCATCCTGCAACACCTGGTGCGAATAATGGAAACGGCGCGGCGAACGGAAAAGAGACGACGGCAGCTTAGGTTCATGATGGAACATGATGTAATGAAGGAACATAATTGGATATAACGACTTGGCCTAATCGTATGGTTTTCACGGATGAGGAAAGAGTTTTGAAGCTCTGGGCGGGGGAAAAAGGCGACGGATGGGCCTACGCGAGACGAGAAGTTTGCTTGTGTGACTCCTGATACCCATCTGATGTAGAAGCATCATTCACTGACGCCAGTATCTATTTCAAAGCAGGCTTGCCGTGTAATTTTACTTGTGTTCATGGTCGTGTTATCCTCTATGTCCGGTACGCGTGATCTACTGATATTAGTCCGTTCTTCGGCCGGGTTCGTCGGCTTGTTCTGTTCTCATTCCGTTGCTTTCTGAATAAAGTGGTATCTTCCTTGTGAAACTGGCTCCGGCGATGAAGATTCAACGAGGGAAATGGTAACTTCACCGCAGTCGTAACCTGAAAACTGTCCAGAAGGAAGAACCCCTGGCGACATCAGTACTTGGGCTAGCTATTAGGCCTTGCGTTTGCAACCATGCCTAACTCGCTTTCTGAAATTGGCGCATTTCGGTTGAGAAACCATCTTGAAATACCTTTCGTCAATGATATATAGTACGGAGTCAATGATTGAGTAACCGCGCTAATCAGGTATCCTCATCAACCACGATCTCTTGCAATATGGCCCATATTGATACGTCGTTCTTCTCCAAACACCGTGATCATCGAGATAATCGATAAAGTATGTCCGGGCATCATACGAAAGGTTGTCTGGTTTGATGGCCTTGAAGTGCGAAGATTGAGAGCGTGGTTGATCCAACATGGATCGAGAGGATTACTCCTTTGCTTCGTATGTCACCCAAATAATATATATTCGCCACTTGTCTCGAAGCAAGTGGGCGATCACTTACTAGGCTACCATGCGATCTAAGTCGGAAATCTCCTGGGCAAATGTTCATATGAATTGAGCCCCTTGATATCTCCAAGACGGCTTTCACGAGCAGCCCAAGATCTCCAACCCCCGGGGGTGTGTTTCTAAAATGCGGAAGATCCCAATTGACAAGCAATAACATCAAGCTTGTTAAATGAGACTGATTTTACTGGATACTAAAGGTCGTTTCAACGTTCGTATGAATATTTGACAGCCTTACTGAGATGTTGTCGTGTATGACGGAAGGGGTCTTTACGATGAGGTACTCACCTTGCAATGCTTACCTCGTAGATTATCTGTATCGACCTAGAACACAAATGACAAACTTGCGCTGATATAAACAGGAAATAGCAGCGCAGGCTGTGAAAACCGAAACCCTTTTGTCCCCTTTGCTTTTCATCAGAACACACACACTGACAATGTCACGAGGTTTGAATCAGAGGAAAACGCTGTCCTTCCTCTGGACTAACGACATCCTACGTGGGTCAATTAGGAAACCAGCTTCTTCCCGGGGTTCCCTATGATAACACGCTCAAGAAGCGATCAAAACAATGGAACGGTTAACAGCGAGTAAGAAGAATGCTCGCCTGGGAAGCTGCCAACCAATTTACTGCAGCCTGGTGTTAGCAGCCTGCACCACATACCTCTGTTCCGAAGTTCCAATCTCGTAAGGTATACGAGTATCTCCAGGTACCTCATATGACATACCAGACGAGTATTTGTCTTGGCCATCTGCTCCGGCCAGCGCCTGCTGCCGCTTGCTCCGAAGCTTTCAGCCTACTGCACCGACAACCACAATCGGTCCGACGGTCGTGCCAATACCATCCTCATTCAAACCTGAGGTCGGAGATGCAGTAGTGGTAGCTGAAGTAGGCGTGGTGAACATATCCGTCGTAGACGTTGACGTGGGAGAAACAGCAGATTCGGTAACGGTGAAGTAGTGTGATGTATCGCCTCCACCTGTGGTTCCGGCCTGTATCGTCCTGAGAAAGTAGACTGGACTAAGTTTGGGCTCGTACTAAGCAGGGAAAGACAGGCCGTCCAAGTTTACGGTCCAAGTATTGCTCGTGGCGTTTGATGCATCTATTTCGAATTCTCCGTGTCAAGTCTTCAAATAACACATACAGTATGCGGAGGGACAAATCAACTGAGAAGGTAGACGGAGGGATCTTTTCTGGGGATGACTGGGTCAATATCAAGTCGATGTTGTCATGATCCATGTCCCATTGGAGGTCAACCTGCTGCCCGATCACGTAGACTGGATTATCACGGCAATCTTCCGCTCGTCATGGGCCTGGCGGTCAGCAGAAAGGGTTAGCAGCATGACTGCCTGTTCATAGCAGTAGAACTGGAAACATCGCGTTGTAAGAATGCATTATGGAAAGTACCCAAGCAGTGTCTGGGGAGATGGTAAATTGTTGTGGTGATGACAAAAAGATAAGAATGCAACAACAGAAGAAGTTAAATACGTCCAAAGTGCATCACAATCAGGCTACGGGCAGATCAGCCTGGTCAATGACGAGAGCAACCAAGCTGGATATCCTCTTTCAACAGCCTTCTCCATTAACAGAGAAGAACAAGCTACCCTCCTTTTCAAAAAAAAAAAAAAAAAAAAAAAAAAAACCAGTTCTTGAGGAGTTCAGCAGATTGGCAGCTCGACTCTGAGCCAGTTGTTGGTTCAGGGCATGGTGAAAGCAAGGTAAGCAACTCCCGCAGTTGGCAACTCCGCTACTGCTATCTACATATTTGATGCCGTTTCGAGAACTCTGCGGACGTAGTTGACAAATACAGATGCACTTTGACGTAGAATCGGACAGACGACATGTTTAGGATGAATCCCTGGGACGAAACGATCTGGGAGGTTCTGGATCATTCTCAATCTGCTGGTGAAAGAGCGGTCAATGATATGCTTCGAGATTTCTCAGAACATAATGTCTGCGCTGTGGCTTCTAACTCCGCTATGGTTCGACTCATGTGTAATAACGCAGAAATAGCAGAGAAGAGGAACAGCAGTGATAGACAAGTGCTACAATGCCTTATTGAAAACAATGAAACTGGGCCTAGATGATGACAAACGGACTGGCTGAGGTTCATCAAGCAAGCAAACGCTCGTTGACGCCAGTCATGAATGTTTCTAATCAGGCAAAAGTAGTTCAAATGAAGAGCCACATCCTGGAGGGTCCTTTAATGAACGCAAAAGAATGATATCCACTCGTTTTCGATCCGAGACAAGTTATGTAGAAGGAGTCTGATATACCTAGGCCGGAACTGGCAGAACAGTCAGTGATACCGCAGCCCAGAAGCCCCTTTGTCAGGATTGAGCCTGCTCTATACAAGCCAAAGTTGTTGCAGTGCTGAGTCAATCGCTTGCATTCCTGAGTACGCTTCCTACTCGGAATGACCGGTATAATGTCGTTGGTATTTGTTTATGTTGAAGCTCAGCAAAAAAAGGTTCTCATCATAGTTTGATTGTAGTCACTTTCTACCCCTCCCGCTGGGCATCTCAGCGTTTTAACTTGAGGAACAGCATTAATACGCCGCCAAATTTCATCAAGAATGTGTTTGTAAATCATCACTTGACGTCTCCCGATCACTTCCTCCCTTCTGGTGTATTATGTTCCAAATCTTCACGGAGTCCATAACAAGGAGGAACACAGCTTAGCTGCGAGCTTCAAGAAATCTCTCCTCTTAAAGTTCGCTAAATTTCAAAATGGCCATACCGGACACGCAGCTTATGCTTTGATAATGGGCCTCAGTACCCGGGGTGACGAACTCCAAAAGTATATCACTGACGAATCCCAGTACCGTTGGTTGGATATACAGTCTTTTTATTCAAGGCCGATCAAACGCTTCATTTCAACCGAGAGCTGCTAGATTACCACTTTGGCGTCCATGGTAGAACATCGCAGCTGAACATTCAGTTATTTCCACGACTGGTCCTCCCAAAGAGTCAACATTAAACTATCGGGGATAGACTTCCCTTATTTGCGTTGGTATTCGGAAGAGTAACGATGTCAGGCGGCGAAATGACAAGTATTCGGTTGAAGCGTTGGAACACAGAAGGTATCATTTGCGTATAGCAATGATAACCAGCAGCAAGTAGCAAGTCTTCACTCTGTCAAGATGCGAAGGCAAAACATCCGTCATTGTAAGAGCAACAAACGTCTACCCGTCACAACTGTGACAGCGACAGTCATGTAGCGTAATTGCCTCGTAAAAGATATTCAGGGCAATCTTGCCCTTCCGCGGCCACCTTGACTCGCAACCTTGGCGTTTTTCAATAACAGTTTGGCGGACGTCTATCCCTCATCCGGGTCTCCTCCCGAGTATACGGTGTCTTGTGTGTTGAATCGATTTTCAACTCGTACAATGTTCGTGTCCGTCAATCCTGAGAAGGATCTAGATGACACCAATTAGATCAAAGCTCGCTTCATCGCAGGATCAGCCGCAGAAGCCACACAGAATTTATTCCCCAACAGGTATCACAGAGATAGAAGTGCATCAATTTATCTTCCAACCCGACAGCAGACCTTGTTGTATATAGTCTCTAAAGACGGTTCATTGTTCCCCGTGAGATATGATTTCTAGTGTCTCGTAAAGTACTCCTGTTATGTATGGTTGGTGAAATGTTTTACACTCCGATGCTCGTCTTCGAGTCTATGCCTAAGGCCTCGTCAACGATCTTAACAACCCATATGACCTTTCTCGGGTCCAACTCCTCCACAGAGAAGTCAACGAAGGCTGTTTAATGACCATCCCGCCAGAGTTCACATCAAATCCTGATCGCAACAACAGAATACGTCCACCTCGTCCCAGCCGCGAAAACGCATACCGCGTGTCGTACCACACACAACAACGCCTTCCCACCACCAATTGCGTCCCACGAAGTCACCTTCAGCCACCTTGTGGGACAACATCGCCCCAGTTCCGTCCAACCCCTCGAGACCGACTCAACGCCTCATATTCTTTGGGCCAACTATCTCCTTCAACTCGAGATCACGTCCTCGTCGAGACACATGGGCCATTGGTTGCGTGGTTTAACGACCGCTTCATATGCGGTAGGTCCTAGGTTTGATTCCTAGATTGTTCAGTAATGCATTTTTGCTGTCTAATAGTTTCGAAGCTGTAGCTTGGTGTAACACAAAGCTAGACAAGGTGATGAGACGGGTGCGGGACACACTAAATTTCTAGGTAGGCTGATTAGCGATTAGAAGTAGTAAAGACAATAAAGCGACATGCTTTCTTTAAACATACATACTGAATAACTTACGTTTGGATCATGAATAATTGTTTATGTTTAGGTTGCGAGGTGGGATGGTAAAAACATAGCTTATGCATGGTCTCTAGGTAGTCTAGGCACATCAGAGGCATTCAAATTAGTTCACATCAGAGTATGCAAATGGAAGCTTATAGTGCGGTTCACACAAAGTCTGGTTGGCAGGCTTGTTCAAAACCCTCACAGCGTGAGACCTAGAAAAAAATATTACTTGGGCACGGGTCGGTGTTTGAAGGATAAAGGAGATTCTCTCAACTACAAGAGGAATTAAGTAGATTTCTTTGGTACACAGCTCACAAAAGAGACTTGGATTGAGCTAAGAAACCTCCCCATTCCATTGTTCCTCTTCTATACACAGGCTATACGCCCACCCCTCGACGCTTTTTGGTATTCTCGTCGCGAGTCGCTTAGTTCTTCTCCAGATCTGCCAGAATCTTCTCACCCTTCTCCTTAGCCGAAGCGAAGTCACCAACCATGTAGAAGGCACCCTCGGGAAGAGAGTCACCCTCACCAGACAGAATGGCCTTGAAAGAGGCAATGGTGTCCTTGAGGTCAACGAGCTTACCCTCGATACCAGTGAAAACCTGGGCGACGGTGAAGGGCTGGGACAGGAAACGCTGGATCTTACGGGCACGCTCGACGGTGAGCTTGTCAGCCTCAGAAAGTTCGTCCATACCCAGAATGGCAATGATATCCTGAAGGGACTTGTACTCCTGGAGGATCTGCTGAACACGGGTGGCGGTGTCGTAGTGGTCCTGGCCGACGATACGGGGGTCCAACATACGGGACTTGGAGTCAAGAGGGTCGACGGCGGGGTAGATACCCAACTCGGAGATACCACGGGACAAGACAGTGGTGGCGTCCAAGTGAGCGAAGGTGGTGGCAGGGGCAGGGTCAGTCAAATCGTCAGCAGGGACGTAGACGGCCTGGACGGAAGTAATGGAACCCTTCTTGGTGGTGGTAATACGCTCCTGCATACCACCCATGTCGACGGCGAGGGTGGGCTGGTAACCGACGGCAGAGGGGATACGACCCAGAAGTGCAGACACCTCGGAACCAGCCTGGGTGAAACGGAAAATGTTGTCAATGAAGAGCAACACTGGAGACCTGTCAGTTGTGCAATTTTGGCATGTCTTCCGGAAAACAACTCACCATCCTGTCCCTCCTCGTCACGGAAGTACTCGGCAATAGTCAAACCAGTAAGAGCGACACGGGCACGGGCACCGGGGGGCTCGTTCATCTGACCGAACACCAAGGCGACCTTGGACTCGCCATCGAGCTGGATGACGGAAGTCTCCTGCATTTCATGGTACAGATCGTTACCCTCACGGGTACGCTCACCGACACCAGTGAAGACGGAGTAACCACCGTGAGCCTTGGCGATGTTGTTGATCAGTTCTTGAATGAAGACGGTCTTGCCGACACCGGCACCACCGAAGAGACCAATCTTTCCACCACGAGCGTAGGGGGCGAGGAGGTCGACGACCTTGATACCAGTGACAAGAATCTCGGCGGTGGTGGACTGGTCGATGAACTCGGGAGCATCGGCGTGAATGGGGAGAGTCTTGGTGGTCTTGATGGGACCTCGCTCGTCAATGGGGTCACCAGTGACGTTGATGATACGGCCCAGAGTCTCGGGGCCGACGGGGATGGTGATGGGAGCACCGGTGTCCTTGGCAGCGCGGCCACGGACGAGACCCTCGGTACCTAGGAGACATGAGCTGGAGCACGGAGAAAGTTTTTCCTGGCAGAAATACTAACCGTCCATGGCAATGCAACGGACGACATTCTCACCCAAGTGTTGCTGTTGAGATGTGTTAGTTGCGATGTCCGACTTTAGCCGCGGATATTTTTTTCGTGCCCGTAAAGGTACGTACCGCGACCTCAAGAACCAGCTTCTGGTCGTTGTTCGTCGTCTCGAGGGCGTTCAGAATGGGAGGGAGCTTGGCAGTATCGAACTTGACTGCGTTGTAAGTTAGTATCGAGGTCGTCGCGATGGGGGAAGATCCCCTTGAAAGGTTTTCTCGGTGTTTACGAACCATCGACGACGGCACCAATGACCTGGAGGTTTGTTGTTGTCAGTACCCGACATCGCCCTCGGCCTAGCGGAAGGGAGGGGTGAAGGCATCGCATACCTGGTAGATCTTTCCATCACCGACACCGGCAGTAGAGGCGAATCTGCTGCTGGCAGGGAATCTGAAAGTGGAAGGCCTGATGGCGCGGCGGGTAGCGTTCGCCGCGAAGGAAGGGCGAGCCGCCCTGGCGAAGGAGGAAATGCCGCTATTCGGGAACAGTTAGCTCAATTGGGGCCAATTGAACGCGGGGCGGTTCATAAAGTCGATCGGGAAGATGCTACGAACCTCTTGAACATCTTCACAGATGAAAAAGGGCGACTTCGGATGGGAGTGGAGAGGTGATGGTTGAGATTGGAGGAGGACTTAGGAGGAAGTGAGCAGTTTTGCTCGGAATCTACGCTTCGTCGGTTAGAGCTTTGCTGGGGTCATCACGTGACCGGATATCGAGCAGGAAAAATTACCTCGTGGCGCTAGTCTCGATTCGGCTTCCTTGGACCCTCCGGAAGACACCGGGTCCACGTTCGGGTTCAATTGGAGAGCACGACGCTTCAGCGGTCTTCAGCGCTTTGCTCGTCGTTCCCCTCAGGTCTTCAGGCTCTGGATTTCCATGGAATAGCTGGATTCTTTTTCTACCCGTTGGCCGTCGTCCAAATATTGAGCGATTCCACTTGGTGGGTACTGTGGATGAATGTCGCAAATGTTGGCCCGTCCTTTTCCTGGTAGTTATTGCAGCCCCAGGCAACTGGGGAAGGAAAAGACAACCTGGAAGAGCCCGGGCAGCACCCTTACGTGTCCCTGAGTTCCCCGGTGTCGAGCGCCTGCAACCCCGACTTGACTCATCACCGTCTTCTCTCCGAACATCCACAAGTCCGGCCCCCAGCCGAGGCCTTTCTCCCGACAGTAACACTGCATATTACAACACTCTCTGCCAATAACTTGCCCGGTACACTTTAAACGTCGCAAACACAGATCAAACCCCTGAAAGCTCACTTTGACTATTTTATGATTGCTGGCGAATTGCAGTGGAAGTATCATTCTTATTGTGGAAGTATCATTCTTATTGTTCAGCAGAATTCGCGCATGGTGTTGCAGACAGAATCTGAATTCAAGATGCGTGTGCACCCATTCACTTTACTCCCTAACTCCCTACCAGAGAGGTATACATTCCCACCCCAAAAAAACCGAAGACGATATCAAGACTTTCAAGCGCCGCTCTGACCAGCCTCTCGATACTGTTCAAAGGTAATCTCTGGAGCCTGGGATCCATTATCCTCTTCCTCGATCCGCCGCTCCAGCTCGAAGCGGCCATCCTTCCCCCAGTAATCGGCCTTTCGAGTCCCTCTTACGCATGCCTCTGTGATTAGTACATACGGCATAGGAGCGTCAAAGATGGGCTCAGCCAAGACTCTCTCCATCTCCATCTTGAGGCCACGGGCTCCAGTCTCGGACTTGGCAGCTCTTTCGGCAATGGCATACAACGCCTTCTTGGTGAAGTACAAACGGGAAGGATACGTTTCAAATAGCGCAGTGTACTGAGCGACCAAGCTATTCCGTGGTTCGGTCAGAATCCTGAAAAGGTCGTTCAGAGACAGTGGGCTAAGGGCACATATGTTGTGTACTCGACCAATCAACTCAGGAATGAAACCGAAAGCTTGCAGGTCTACCGGAGTTGTGAGGTCCAGCGGCGTATACGTCGACGCCGGCGCCTCCGGGTTAACATGTGGCAGGTGGGAGAACAGCTCCCGTGGTATGGCGTGCTTGTTGCCGGCAAGTCCCTGAGCTGCTCGCAACTCGGAGCCGAAACCCATTGAGGGTTTGGAAACCCTTCGCACGACCACTCTATCGAGACCAACAAAGGCGCCGCAGAAGACGAAGAGGATGTTTGTGGTGTCAATGGTGTATTGGTCGACTTTGCCTTGAGGAGGCGTGGATTGTGGGGCCGATGTTGAGCTCGAAGAGGTATAGTTGGTCGTAATCGGCGAGGCAGATCGCGAGGATCGGTTATCCTTCACATTCACATTCACCTTGGAGCCCTCGACCAGCTTCAGCAGGGCTTGTTGCACACCCTCGCCGCCTACGTCTCGTCCATTCATGCTCTCTCTCTTGGCAAGCTTATCAAATTCGTCCAAAACGACAATGCCATATTCGGTCGCTTTGATATCGTAATTGGCTTCGATCAACAATCGCTCTATGCATGTTTCTACGTCCTGTCCGATGTAACCGGCTTGGGTAAAGGAATTGCAATCGGCTATCGTGAACGGCACATTGAGCTTCTTACTCAGAGTCCTGCCTGGGTTAGATCGCGTGAACGCGAAGCTTGGAGATTTCGGCTTACTCTAGAATGTACGTCTTGCCGACACCGGTCGGACCGATGAGGAGCAGGTTGCTCTTGTCAATCTTAACCTGCGGAGGCGTCGCGAGCTCCTCGGCAAGAAAGGAGCTGTCAAAGCCGCTCGAAGAAGAATAACCTTCGTCTAAATGCTGCGCAGATTCAGCATGACCAGGGAACTCATCTTGTGGCCATTCTTCATCAGCCCGAAAGCGCTGGAAGGCGGAGTGGCGACTTCGCTGACCTTGGACGGGATGGACATCCCGCCTCTCGTGCAAATCCCTGTCCCGGGCATAGCGTTGCCTTTGGGCCTTTTCCCTCAGATTCTTCTCCTCGTGATCTTGATGTCTCCGTCTTCTCACGCCCTGGTAGTGATTGAAGATGGTGGAGCATATCGTCTTCTTAGCTCGGTCCTGACCAACAACGTAATCATCGACGCGCTTCTTCAGGTCTCGGGGATAGAACTGTGGAACGCCGAAGTTGTTTTTATTGAACATTGGCCCGCGCCCGGTATCGTTGGAAGGATCATAGCTACTCGTGAAGCCAGAGTTGAAGTCTTGGGTGCGCCTAGGCGCGACTTGTGCAATTGAAGAGACGGAGAAGGGGCGTCTAGCAGTCGAGAGGACCAAGCAGCCAGCGCAGGCGTAGGCCGGTGGCCTGACGGGTAGAGGCATGATACAGGACGCCCGGCGAGAGAACCATAGCCTGGGTACGATGTCGTATCGAGGGCGGGAAGCGTCGCGAGCGTGTTAGGTCGGTGTTGATGAACAGGATGAATAGTCCGGTCACCGGAGCCGATGAAAGATGTCGTGTTGGGCGGCCGGATAAGGCAGCTTTGTCAGAGCTATCGGCGTTGATGGCTCTCGGATGCGGGGTTGAGGAGTTGGAGCTCCAGCGCTTAGGAGCGGCTAAGATTGGGGACTGGCTGTTGACGGGTTTGCTCTCTGGCGTGGAAATCCCACTGTCTATTCTCGCAAGTCAATTTGGTACTGCAATATATGCTTATAACTTTTGTCTGCTCTGGCGTGATTGCTCTGGTCATCGTAATGCACGCCATGACAATGTCCTTTGGCTGTTTCGTGTTCTTGTTGCAGTCACGATGATACTGCGGAGCTGGTAGGTATCCTGGAAAGCTCCAATTCGTCGTGCCCGGGCCGCTTCTGTCCTTCATTACACCAAAGCCGGATTACGGACAAGGGGCGGCTCTGCCGGACGTTCGGAGGTCAGATCATGTTGAGGTCGACTTACAGTCTGGGGTAAGTTGCTGAGTTTCGAAGTCGACTTTCGTGACCACATCGAACCAATTAGGTAACCATTTGTGCAAGACTCTTCGATAGTAAGAAGATACTTAAGCTAACCAGAGACGTAAGGACAGAGTTAACGACCTCTTAAACCATGCTCCTCTCTCAACTTATGAGCGGTGTCGAAATGGGTATCAAGCGTCTCCTGACTATTCTCCCCATCTCCTATGGACGCGATATCATGAAATGGCCGCTCAGGTGGTGGATGGCAGCTTCAGCGACCAGCCCACTCCGATATCAAGCTCCACCACTGTGCATCTGGCATGCGATTTTGAGCAGGTCCACGACGTATTTGTGATGGCAATCTGGCACGATAACGACATAGCGGTCCCACAATGCTGATGCTGATAGCTCCGTACTGGCCAACATACCCTGCTGGTCTAGCCTCCTACTGGCCGGGGATGTGAGCTATCGCACCTCGTCACCATTGAAAGGAGCAAAGCAGGCGGTAAATGGCAGGCTGTACCAGGCAAGAATACAGGGGAGCCGAATAACTCTTCTCAGAAAGTACCTTACCAACAGCAGAGAAAGCGTACCATCGACCACAACTTGGGTGGTGGCGAGCTCCTGAATGGCTCCCCGGACGGGGCATTCGTCTCTTCTGATTCTTTGTGTTGAGACGCAGGCATTTAGAGAGAGGGGTCCATGTGGCGCCAGCGTGGGTTTTTTCCTTCATTCCTAGCGCCTGGCGCCTCCGATGCAGCAATTCTCGTTCAATTGGTCGCCAAAGACCAATTGAAGGTTGGCAGAATGGTAAGGTAAAATACAGTAGAACGGCTTGGGGAAGCTGCGTCGCCCCACGACGTCATACCATACTCATCATGCCGATAATATACATCGAGCTCTTCCCGCTCACGTCCAATGAATAGGAAGGTTAAACCATCCATCCCAAGCTCGCCCCAAGCACTGCGGGGGAATCAGACAGAAACAGACGACGTAAGGTAGCACAACAACGTCCGTTCGATTTTGCGCTTCCGTCAACAATTGTTTTCCTCCCCGCCTTTCCCACATCCACTTTGTTGTTGATGTAAACTCGAATTCAGCGTCTGACCGAGATTCCAGAAAATCCAGGCTCGCCCAATTCCTGACGAGATTACTACCAATCTGCGCATTCCCTGTCTAGCTTCAGACCCCTACCGGCAAGGTACGTTAGGGACGGTCAGAATTCCCTCCCGGCTTAGCACAAGGTACTTAGCTCTGAGCTCTCAGAGCTTTCTCCGACCTCAACATTTTACATACCTACGCGGGGCACTTTGGCTTCCATTCGACTTTCCTCAATCTCACCTTACCCTGCATACAAACAGACAACCTCTTGAACCAAATCTGACGTCTTGCGTCTGCCATTGATAGATTTGAACTCGAATCAGCAGTCCTGCCCCGCATTATCAGCGTCAGCCGATCTTGAGCTCAATCGTCATCGCTCGACATGGCCGCCGCTGTCGAGAATTCAGCAAACTCCATCACCCTTAACGGGAACCAGGGTGTTGCCGAAGGCGTACCTACTGACGGCACTGGTGAGAAATGTCGCCTCACTATTGCTGTCGGCACATTGACTGACCTTGCCAGGCGTCGTGAAGCTCGATCCATGGCTGTCCCCGTTCCAGGAGTCCCTGAAAAGGCGCTTTGCTCACGCTCAGGACTGGATCAAGAAGATTAATGACACCGAGGGCGGCATTGACAAGTTCTCTCAGGTAGAATCCTCGTACGATCCACCTGAACGTCGGATACTGACGGCAAGAATAGGGCGCTTCAATCTTTGGTTTCAATGTCGATCAAAATAACAACATCATCTACCGGGAATGGGCTCCCAATGCCACCCAGGCTTTCCTGACTGGCGACTTCAGTGAGTCCGAAGAGGTTTACTAGCTTTCACAAATCTACATTGCTGACGAATGACGTAAAGACGGCTGGGACAGAAACTCCCATGAGATGAAGAAGAACGACTTCGGTGTATTTGAGATCACTGTACCTGCCGTCGATGGCCAGGCGGCTATCCCTCACAACTCCAAGATCAAGGTTGGTTGATTTGCGAGAGTAATGCAGAGCACAAACTGATTTGACGCAGATTTCCCTTCAACTTCCGAGCGGCGAGCGTGTAGACCGTCTTCCCGCGTGGATTAAGTACGTGACACAAGATCTTTCGATCTCCCCCGCATATGAAGCCCGGTTCTGGAACCCACCGGCGGCAGAGAAGTACGAGTTCAAGCACGCCAGGCCCAAGAAGCCTCGCAGCGCCCGTGTCTATGAGGCCCATGTGGGAATCTCCTCACCCGAGTTAAGAGTCGCAACCTACAAGGAATTCACCCACAACATGCTGCCAAGAATCAAGAGTCTCGGCTACAACGTGATTCAGCTTATGGCTGTTATGGAGCACGCTTACTATGCCAGTTTCGGGTACCAGGTCAACAACTTCTTTGCCGCCAGCAGTCGGTATGGACCCCCTGAAGACCTCAAGGAACTAGTCGATACGGCTCACAGCATGGGTATTACGGTCCTTCTCGATGTTGTCCACAGCCACGCCTCCAAGAACGTTTTGGATGGACTGAACGAGTTCGATGGTACGGATCACCAGTACTTCCACGGGGGCGCCCGCGGTCGACACGAGTTGTGGGACAGTAGGCTTTTCAACTACGGTCACCACGAGGTCATGAGGTTTCTTCTCAGTAACCTCCGGTTCTGGATGGACGAGTACCACTTTGATGGTTTCCGCTTTGATGGCGTTACAAGCATGTTGTATCTCCACCACGGTATCGGAACGTAAGTCTGCGCTACGATATGACATCTATGGGAGTTCAACTAACAGAAACAGCGGGTTCTCCGGAGGATACCACGAGTATTTTGGCGCTGATGCCGATGAGGAGGCCATTGTTTACCTCATGATTGCTAACGAGATGCTTCACTCCTTGTATCCAGAAGTTATCACCATTGCCGAAGACGTGTCTGGCATGCCAGCCCTATGCCTGCCATTGTCCCTAGGGGGTGTTGGCTTTGACTACCGCCTTGCCATGGCCATTCCAGACATGTGGATCAAAATCATCAAGGAGCAAAAGGATGAAGACTGGGACATTGGCAACATTTGCTTCACCTTGACGAACAGGCGGCATGGTGAGAAAACGATCGCATACTGCGAATCTCACGACCAAGCGTGAGTTCCCCGCACGCAATCTATGTGTCTTATCTAACGTGTTTAGACTTGTGGGTGACAAGACGCTCATGATGCATCTCTGCGATGCCGAGATGTACACAAATATGTCGACTTTGACCCCACTGACGCCTGTCATCGACCGTGGCATGGCCCTCCACAAGATGATTCGCCTTCTTACCCATGGCCTCGGCGGTGAGGGTTACTTGAACTTCGAGGGTAACGAGTTTGGCCATCCGGAGTGGCTTGATTTCCCTCGCGAAGGAAACCAGAACTCTTTCTGGTACGCTCGTCGCCAGCTGAACCTCACAGACGACCATTTGCTTCGCTACAAATTCTTGGACCACTTTGATCGTCTCATGAACACTACGGAGCAACAGTACGGATGGCTGGCTGCCCCGCAAGCTTACATTTCACTCAAGCACGAGGGCGACAAAGTCATTGTCTTCGAGAGAGCGGGCGTGGTCTTCATCTTCAACTTCCATCCCACCGAAAGTTATGCTGATTACAGAATCGGTGTCGACGTCCCAGGTACCTACAAAGTCATTCTGAATACCGACAACAAGGACGTCGGTGGCCACGGACGTGTTGACGAGGGCACACGCTTCTTCACCACCGCCATGGAGTGGAACAATAGGAAGAACTGGACTCACGTGTACATCCCAAGCCGGAGCGCTCTGGTAAGTCAAGTCTCCGAGTCCAGGAGGCTTAGATGCTAACATCACCTAGGTGCTCGGTCTGGACTCGGCCGTTTCCCAAAATGCTTAGATATGAGCGTTTTAAGTCGAGAGTGCAATGCAGAGATGGAAAAGGAATGAAATCAAGACGAACTGCAGAGAGTTGATGGAAACTTTTACGAGAGTTACGCAAAAGCACGTCATTTGTAGACCTACACAATAGATTTATCATGGGATCAGATCGTTTGCTCCACTGTCTTGTTACACTCGTTCCGTAGTATGAGCCATCGTCACTACAGAATAGTTCGGAAACTTAGGTTTTGTTTGAAAAACAAACGGAAAGTTGCTTGGAATTCAGCTCTTTTAGTACAGTATTTACGCCAAGCAGAAGGTTGTCCTCGAGTCACGTCGCAAGCCCCCCAGCCCATGCCAGTTCTACTAGTTTTATACATGGGCAATCTGCCATGGTCGAATTGTGATTGTGATTCCAGAGACGAAAAGGAAGGGTGGTATCGATTTATAGGCTCTTGGGAGGAGACTGGACCATGCCCTTGCCGGAGTAGCCCTCGGAAGAGATACCGGTGATGGGGTCGGCTTTTTGGTTCTGTAGTACGGGGAGGAGGGGTCAGCCATTGATCGACGAGACGGTATCGATTCGCAGTAGCGGAGCGAAGGGAAGGGACGGGGTAACGCACCTTCAGGAATTCGTTGGAGGCTTCCTGGTACTCCTTGGTCATGGTCTCGGGAGGAGGGTTGGCGAACATGCGGACGGTAGCGAAGATACCCAGAGAAGCAGCGACGGAGGCCATGACACCCCAGAAGACGCGGGAGCCCTCACCGGGAGCAGGGCCGGCGCGGGGACCGTGGGGACCGAAGGCGATCCAGTAGGCTGTTGAGACAATTTGCGTTAGTTTTTTTCCCCCGGTCTGTGAGGACAATTGCTTGTGACGCAATGCATGCACAGGGATAGATGGCCAGTCACATTGGACGGGTCTGCCAATTGGGCCGTTACATCCATCCCCAGAGCTCCTCGAGGTATTTATATGGATTTACCCCAGCTTGGTTCTCATTGACAATTGGAGCGTGCAATTGACGGAAGGGCTGCCGCGATAGCTTCGATAAATCGAACCGCTCCCATACCTGACTGGCAAGGAGGGGAGGAGGGACAAAAAAGAGCAGAGGTTTTACGCACCAGCCTTCTTCTCCTGGAGGGTCAACTCGGACCAGGGGCCCTTCATACGATCCCTCAGAGCCATCCAGAGCTCGGCCTGCTCCTGGAGGGGCATGCCCTCCCATCTCTTCTCGATGTTGGCGAGCGTAGGGTTGGAGATGGCGTGGGTGGTGGCGGCGCGGCGGATGACGGATTGCTGGGTAGCGACGCGCAGGCCGGCGCGGGCCAGGGAAACGGTCGGGGTTCTGAGCATCGTGTCTTTTTTTCTTTCGGATTTGTGATTTGTAGGAAATTCGGCCGCGGGCGGGGACGGAGGGGTGGTGGTGAGAGTCGTCGGAGGCTACAGCTCGGGTGGTTTTTGTCGTCGAGATGGGTTGTTCCGTTCGATGGGAAAAGAGGGTTTTTCTGGCTACCTAGAAGTTCCGGGCAATCGTATGATTGGAATTTCGATTCCAATACGCCGGCTGCAACTGGGTGACTGGGCCGTCACGTGATGGAACTCTGGTCTGTGCTTGGGCCATCCCTCCAATGGGATCCGTCGGTTGGTCGATTTAATGGCAGTTCCTGGGTGCTGGGCTGCTGCTCAATATCGGTGTCTGGGCTGACAGCTCTCTGTACCACCACAGCTGTCGCTGTGCAAGCTCTGTTGGTCGGCTCATCCCAACTACAGCCGTTTGACCGTGATCTCGACGGTGTCACTTGTCAGGCTAAGGTAGAGTTGAAGATGCAATTCTCGTCCTTTCTGTTCTTTTCTTCTTTTAACAGTTGCTTTATTTGCGTCGCATACTATCCCTGTATCCTTTTTCTTCTTATGAAATTCCGCTTGCATTTGGCATGTCTGGGCGCAACCGCAAGGAATCTAAGAGTGGCATGATAACAACACTCCTCTGCGCCGCATAGCCTACCGAGGGTGCATACCCATGCCGCAGCTGACCAATTGGCTAAGGAACTCCTCCAGTTTTCTTTCATCGATCCCTTATTGGCATTTCCAAGACAGATCAAGAGAAAACGAGGGCGCTTCTCTTTGGACCTCGGCTCAATGGCTCCTTAACATTTTCTCGTACCGGATTGCCATCCACCTGTCGTCTGCAAGTATGACAGCACTTAATAACATTGCAAATGCATCCTCCCAAGAAGTTGTAGCCCATGGATCTGCTTCAATCATTTGCGCCGGCTCATTTACGAGCCTTAGGATTAATGCTGTGTTATTTATGGGTATCAAGTGAGCTTGGAGCTCGAACTCTCTTCCTCGCAGCACGGTCTTCAGGACAACCAAGTCCGCGTCTAAGACGTTGAGAAATTAGAATCAGGCGGTAGCTTATGGCTTTTTCGTCAAGTCGGCAGGGGCTGCGCCGGGCTTCGCTATCGTCTGGTTCGGGGCACGTTGCTCGGGAGTCGTAGGGGGGCTAGTCTGAAATTGCTTTTGTTCGCGCTGCTTCTGCTGCTCTTCAAGACCGGGTTTCAATGTATAAACGGCTACAAACGCGGGCAATGTAAGCTTCGAGCAAATGTAAAGATGCGCCGACCAAGAAGGGGAACGGACAGATGCCTACGCCAGCTCCGACAGCGACTACCAGCGGCAATAAATTTCTGATGAAGCTCATTTTGCAGATTCAATTGACCTCGAACTGTGTGGTGTACAAGAAGGAGGATCGGACTGATACGCGAGTGGAAGTCTGGCTGTTTCCGTAGGTTGGGGAAGTCGTAGGGCTGTGATGTAATTGTTGGAGCCGGGGATAGTTGGTTGGAGCTTTCGGTGTCGTCTCCAAAAAGAAAAGAGAGGGATCGGCTCCGGTCGGCCGTGCACACTCCCCGTGTAAAGTAGGCACCTAGTTCCCCGCCACGGCGCGCTAGCAGACGCGCTCGCCGGACGCGTCTTCAATATCGGCTCGATGCACGCTATCAGGTACTGTGTCTTAGGTAATGCGCTTTTCGTCCCTGACCAAACACCACACTGTCAATTCTCTGCTCACCTGACTGGATAGACGCGCCTTTCAGACCATTTCTAATTTTATTCAGTTGTTTATGATGAGTTGTTTATGATGAATGACTTACGCCATGGCATCTTGGAAAGAACTGGGCGAGGTCCCAGACTCGGACGACGAGCTTGACTTCGATAGCCAGGAAGTAGAAGGACCCTCGAAGTGCGAACTTCCCACGGACGGCCCAAACGAAGCCTTGCAGACGACGCAAACCCCCGAAGAAAGCGTTTGGGATGTTCCGGCATCCTCCCAGCCCGCCCCAAACACGGTTACGAGCTCAGGAACATCAAAGCCGAGCTATGAGGCAACCAGGCCTCCCGCCTCTGAACCGGCTTCCTCGCCACTTTCTTCAGCACAAGATGTCGACGATCTTGCAGACGTGTTCGACCTGAACAACATCCCGACCGCCGCACCTTCCATGGCACGACAGATGTACACAATCGACGGCCGTAACGACTCCCCCGACCCTCTGTTGGGAGAAGACAGCATATCGACGAGCTATGTTAAGATCACGGCAGCCCCTCCAGAGTTCCCCGCCGAGAACGATGTCTCAAGCTTGACTCCTCCTACGGCTCTTATGGCAAGCCCGCCCCGGGCTCCAGCAAGTTCGATCAGCCGACAACTTGCAAGATCTCAGCGAAGCCCGGCCAGTAACGACAGTCCAGTCCGAAGTCAACTTGGTCCCCCGAGCAGCCAGCGAAGTCTAGCCAGCAGCCGGCCAGGGCTACCCGAAAGCCAACGAGGGACGAAAACAAGTAGAGACGAAGAAGTCGCCAGGGAAACTGCAGCGCGCTACGCACGGTCGTTCAGACCAAGGAAACCAATCCAAGAACACCCGTACCTTCTCGAAAATGCTCAGTACAGTAGTGTCTTCAAATCTCACGGCCTACAACCGATCAGACTACCAGCTGAGTCGGAATTCTCACGCCGGCGCAGAGCTGTCGAGGAAGACTCGCAAGAGCAGGACTTTGAGGCCAGCCAGGAGAGTACAGTCGATGGACCGAATGAAACAACGGATGAGAGTCAAGACCAGGGACTAGTAAATCCGCTGAACGATGACATCTTACGGATGTCCTTATCGCCATCCCCCTCTCCATTGCGAACTTCGTCACCGAAACATAGGGGCGGACCGAGTAGCCAATCGAGCCAGGGCGATACAGACAATACCAGCATGTCTGACAACGGGGAACTTCCATCGATCGATGAGATTTTCCGCAAAACAACGGCAACACAAGGGAGGAAAAGGCGAAGACTGATAGGCGCGGGCATCAGCAAATCGAAGCATGCGAAGACAGCGGTCCGAGACACACCAGTGCTTTCAGGCCCAACCTTTCAGACTTACGACGAAATCTACGGTGTCCTTTCCTCGTCTCCCTTGTCTCCACAGGCACTAGCCGTCAGCGCCGACTCAAGGACCGAGGCGGCTCCGCCGCCAGGAACGGACCTGGCTCAAGTCCTCTTCGACGACGAGGACGATCCTTTCCGATCGCCTCCCAGACAGGTGTCTCCTGTTGCAAACCGAACAACCATCGACATTACCATGGCAGATATGTCTGAGGAGGAAGAAAACATTCAGCCCCAGTTTGGTGATGTTGTCGCGTTGTCTGGAGACGAGTCAGGAGGGGATGCTGGCAGCGGCTCAGAAAGCGGAGCGGATGCCATCAGAAATGTTGGTCGCCGAATCCGCGGTGTTCTTCCGGCGTCCTGGCTCCGGCTCGACCAGCAGGCAAACCGCCCTAAGCAATCACAACAGCACCACCAAGAACCATCGCCTGAAAAGACGCAGAGACGCGGAGTTGCCGTTCGTCGGATGGGACGCTCAGCATCTGGAAAAGCTTCATTTATCTTGGATTATTCTGATGACGAGGAGGTGTCAGCACCGAAGCCCATGCGCAAGGTTCCCAACAACGGTTCTTCGGCATCCTCGCAACAAGCTGCAGCACAGGTCATCGAAATCGATGATGGAGACTCTTCCGCAATGGAGGATAACGAGATCGATCACATGGCCCCGAGCAGGAAACGCCAGATGAGTCTGAAAGAATCTTTTCGACCAGCCAAAAAACAGAAATCGAATGCCTCGATTCCAGGCGCTCAGCCAAAGAAACGTGGACGACCGCCAAAGCCTACAGGCCGGTTTGCAAAAGATTCACGTCTTGATCCTTGGGTGAACAGTCGGAAACCTGCACCCGACACATCCCGCCCTTCCGCCAGAGCGAAGACTCCCCCACGATTGAGTATTCTGGATGTCATCCAGCCAGACGCACCAAGCTTCCTGAAAGTTGCAGCAAGAACAGCTCACACCAAACGCAACTTGGGGAGGACAAGCCCAACCAACAAGTCTATTCGTCTGGCGACAAGAAAGGATAACGTTGATGCTGGCACGGTATTGCAGCAATGGAAAGGAGGTAATATTCAGCCTCGTAAGGGGCTACAACACAAAAGCAACTGGACGAAGCAACCTAGGCGACGTCCACTAACACAGGTCTCAACCAATGTCTTCTCGCGGGCACCTATAGCGTCGCCTAAGACGCGAGCTACCGATCAAACCGTCAGATCCGTTCATGAAGACACTGAGACTACGGCACCTTCACCCAGCGCGCGAAATACACCGCGCCCGATGTCCAGATCCCATTCAACTAGTACGCAGCGCGCGCGGGACGGCGCGAGCCGGCCGGCCCAGCTCGAAACTGATTTGGCCGAGGAACCAGGCAGGATCGGTTTCCACGCGAAGAAACGAGCACTTGATGCCCTTTTCCAGCGCAATCGTTCTCATTCACTGTCAGCGAGGAGCATGCATTTAGACGCTTTCATCAATGACGCATGCTCTGTTGTCTCGGAACGGAGTGTTGCTTCCAGAGCGCTTCCAGATCCGCCTCAAGTTGAGAAACCCCAGCCCAAACGGCCACGGAAATCGGTTCAGCCTGTTCGAGTCGACCTCGCCGCAGCTCATTTTCGGCATGCAGATGACCCGCTGCCAACTACAGAGGTGCTAACCCCCGTGGAAACGCCAAAGGCAGCATTCGCAGACAGCCAACTTCTCGGTCTCGGTCCTTTCGGCACTCATTACACCCAGCACTTTGAGATTTTCCCTCTGGATCGCGGTGTCTTCTTCCACGAGACAACTCTGATAGGGAGTGGTCGGGTCGACTGCGCGGTCGATGAGCGGTTTCCAGAAGGGCTTTGGCAGCCTCGTCCTCGCGTGTCTTTCCATTTGGATGAGCAGGTCCTCCGTTGGGACGTCTGGAGCGAGCAAGTCTCCTCAGAATTCGGCATTCTAATGGACAGAATTCTGGACCAGACTCTCAACCCAGCGTCGGTAGCTGAGTCTGGTTTTAGCGCGACAAGCGCTGCGCGATTTGTTTTGGACTACGTACAAAAGTCTCTGAGCTTCGCAGATGACGCTGGTCCACATTCCTTTGTCACTCGCCTCAATGATGTGACCCGAGCTTTCTTGTCTCGACTAGACTTGGAGATTGATTTGGGTTCTGGGAAACGGCTGGAGCTTATCGATGCCCTTTCGAGCCTTCTCCTTGTCGTCTCCTCTGCAGTGCGTCTCTGCCAGAAGCACGCGCCACTGATCTCAGAGGGATTCGTCTTGGAAATCGCCCTAAAGAAAGCCGCAGAAACTCTCGCTCGCATGCTTCTCTCAGTGGGGTTAGGCGAGGTCACTCATCTTTACGAGGATCTTCAGTCATTGAGATACCGTGAGCGCGGCATTCGCTCTGACAAGACCATTCCTCATGCGTGGGTGCTCTTGATGAGAGTGTTGGAAAGCCTCCAGATTCCGAGGATGGGTTTCTGGGATGTCACCTATTCTAGTCTTGTTCGGCCTGACTTCATTCGAGGTTCAGACGCCCAGGAATTTGAGCGGCTTTGGAAAGACATGTTCACTCTCTTGCCATTATGCGAATTCGACAACCTGGGTGTTCTCATTCCCGACAAAAGACACCAAACGCCCGTGGAGGGTTGGAACTTGCCCCAACAAGTTTTGAAACGCGTCTTTCAACTGTACCGCTCCAATCCCCGCCAATCCCCAGGCTTCAACGACTACTGCCGGTCACTCGTGTCCAGATGTCACTATCTGGTTGATCAATGGGGTTGGCAGAAATGTAGCGGCGTTGTTGGCACGATATTCGACTTCTTTGGCTCTCAGAACTTGTCCCATCTGCGAAACGAAGAGGTATTCCGCTCCGCCAGATTCCTGGACAATCTCCACCTGAACCCATCCCTCCAAGTTGAGGCAGAGGATCGATGCTTCCATATTTTCCTCAAATTGGTTGCCTTGGTCATCAAACGGTTGAGAAACAAGGACTCAACCAAGGACATACGGAACTTGGTGGCACGCACGCTTCCTAATCATGACCGGCAATATTCAAAGGAACAAGACGTTCACGCACACGATCTGGCCGCACTCAGGAATCATCACGATCTTCTATGCACTCTGTTCTGGGCCTCGCCCCCGGAGATCCGGCCTGGCATACACAATCTGGAAAAGCTGGTGATTCCTGCAAGTTCTCACAAGGAAGCCTGCCTAATCAACCTACGAGCATGGAATCAACTTGCGCGATTCGTCGTGCACGAAGAGTCTCCCGAAACATTCCATCCCCTAGCGAAATGGCAAGCCAACGTCTTCAGGCAACTGCTCGACCAATACAACTCTGCAGCATCGGATATGCATCAGCAGCTTCTCGCAATGCCGAAGGATGCAACCAGCAGGATTAGCGAAGAGTTGATGAACTCGATTGTAGCCAAAAACAAAGCAGCTACTATGGAAATCATGTTATTTTCTGTCAAATCGTCAATGGATGTTGTACAACACGCAAGCAATCTTGAGCTGGCTAGACTCGCTTCGAGTACCGGTAGGTGAATACACAAAATATCAAGCGCACAGGGACTAATATCCACCAGCCCAGTTACAGTATGTCTTCCAGCACTTTTCGGCACTCCCGGCGGGCTTCCCACCGGGGCTTCTGCAAGCTTCTTTGACAACACTTGAGCGACTCCTCACGCGAATCGAGGTGGCTCTCAACGACGCTAGCGACAGCCAAGATAGCATCGAATGCTCTGAGTCCGAAGAGGCCATCATGGTGAGTTATACGTCCATCAATTACGTCCAAAACTAAACACTCTCAGATGCTTGAGCGCGAACTTGCCGCCGTCTTCTTCTCCATGACTCGTTGTATTCTGTCCGGTCAAAGTGTCAGAGACAAACCGAGCATCAAATCTGTGACAGGTGCCTGTGTTGAGCAATGTGTTGTTGTGTCTGGAATCATGACAAGCCTATTCGTCCGCTGTACGATGATAGTAAGCTCCCTTACTTCTCTACTACCTGGTTTGGTATTGACCTCAGCAGCGACTATCCCATTCTTTTAAACGTGGCAAATACGGCGTCTTTGAGAACGTACCCAATAAGCTCAGCTTGAAACAACGTCTTTATCTTCCACTGTTTCTCTCGACTGCTATGCAGAGAGGGGCTGAGATCAAGCTGGATGTAAGATCTTGCGTTGCTGGGAGATGTGATCGCGGCTAATATGCAATAGGATATTGGGGTCGACACGTTGCACCTCTGGCTGCTCATCATCGTCCAACCAAATCATTGTCTGAGATTCGAGAATCGCTTTGGTCAGCAACTGCAACGCGAGGGCTACCCTTTTGTCCCAGACAAGGCGGTTGGATTCGTCGTCAATCCAGGTTATCTGTCGAATCGCGACTTCTTCGAATGTAAGGACTTTCTCTGAAGACCCGAACCATGTTGCTAATGAGAAAAGATGCGATGAAATGGATGCGGAGATCCTTGCAGTCAATGAACGCAGCGAATAAGAGGCAGTACACCGCCGACTACTCGAAGACGTTGGACAATGTTATGCAACAGATGCGAAACGACCTTCTGGTTACATCTACTGAATCGACAGAGCATCCTAACTACGTCAGATTCGTCCGCAGCATAATATCCCTGATCACAACTTATGGTACAGACATCTGCAAGGTGCCGTCCTTCTTCAGGGAAGTCAGCAAGGCCTATTCTCCGCCTGCAGAAGACCCCGAACTTCAAGTTGCGAGGATCTTGTCCTATGGACTGAAGCTCGATGAGGGCAACTCTGGAGTCGCCAGCAGCCTGTTCTACCTCTTGCTTAATAACTTCAAGAAAGCGCTCCAACTTGGCCGATTGCCACAGGAGGTCGTTCTGTTGAAGACGACTATGCAGTGTGACGCCGTTGTGACCTTCACTCTCAGAATGATTTCTGCAGTGGTACACGCCACGAAGACCAGCCCGGAGGCTTACGCGTTGCTAGACGTGTTTTGCGATGCTCTGGGACTTGTGTGGGACGGTGCGGTCATTCCTCGCCAAATAAATGACGAAATTTTGACATCTGTTTCTACCCTGATAACGTCTATACTGGATTGGGCGACTGGAGTAGGAGTTACACCATTGTGTGCGGAACATATCCATGTTTTCAGGAAAGTCGTCTGGCTCATCAACTCTCTTCAACCTGCCATCGATTCCTTTTCCCTGGCTACTGAGGGCACGGAGTGGTGGAACGACGTGATGGAACGATTCGACGAATTCAGTCTACTTGTAGAGGGAGCAGAGGAGCATCTGAGTGCTGAGTTTGACCGTTCCCTGACAACAGGAATATCTCCTTCGGCACTATTTCGTCTCCTGAGAGGACGTGGCAACATCAAAATCCAAGACGCCATGATCCTTGAGTGGTCAAGGGTAATCGTGGATGATGTCCAGAAGAATTGGGTGGTCAAGGGTCCTGTATGGACGGTTCCGGGGAGCACTTGCGATCACTCCTCGACGCAACCTGCACAAGGCACTATCAAACTCAACTGGGACATGCAAGACCTGATGACTAGCTTGTTCGAGCAACTTCAGATATGGAATGATTGGTGGAGGCAAGGACAAAAGGAACCCAAGGAACGAGAGCAATTTGGCTTTGAAGGTTTTATGATATTCTGAATACCTCATGAACAGCGTTGTGGTAGTACATTTGCAGCAATCAATAGCAGGAGCAAGCTGAAACTGAGGCCAGCCTAAAATTGAATACGACGAGTCCTGCAAAGCATTCTCAATTTGCGAGCAAAAATCTCTTGACGTAAACGATAATGTTTAAACTGGGTCTTGGGTCCATGATCTACCGACTCAAATCGCGACCTGATTCGGTGTGGCCTTAGGTGAGCCTCGGTGAAGACTCTGCCGAGATTCCGCCGCTCTCACTAAGCATTGCGCCGGCTCAAAGAAATATCGGATCGAAGTGCCTTTGCTTGCCATGCACCGATACCGCCAATTGCTGGCATACCGCCCCTGTTCATTCCGAATGCATGCAATAGGGTCCCGGGCCCTCGCCTCAGCCTCCCGAGTCTCTGCATCGTCGAGGTTGGCAGCGTTCTCGCCCCGCCGCCAGTGTCGACAGTTCCACCCGTCCTTCAGGTTAAAGAAAGACCCCTCCGCCGAGAGCGGCGCGGACGACGGGAAGCCCTCGGACAAGCCTGCGGGCGAGCAGGACGACAGCAGCAGGAATCAGGATGGCGTGAGGACCGAGTCGCCCACTTCAGAATCGGCTTTCCGCCGTTCGAGAGGCGGCGTGTTCGCCTCGGCCAGAGCGCGCCTCTCAAGGTCGAGAGTCGCTGACGAGCTTCCGCCCGTGGAGTTGCCACAAAGCTGGATCAAACGCAGCGTTTCTCTATACGACCCTGAAGACCGAGTCGATACCCTTACGAACGACCTATGGCACCACCGATACATGGGTGCCCGCTGGCACGACCTGTTATGGAAGGATCTGGATTTGGTTTTCAGCCAGGCTTCTTGGGACGAGGCGAAGTTGCGGGATGCGCTGGGTCGTCTGCGCGAGGGTAATACCGAACTGATCGAGAGGAGGAACCGTATACTGGCTGAAGCTTCGCAGTGGTTGAGTTTGTCCATTGACGAGATGCGATCCTCGAATAACCTCCCAGGCTGGAGGATTCAGGGCTCCCGCGAGCCGTTGCCTACAACAGACTTCGCCGACATGCTTCGCTACTCCAATAAGTTCGTTTTGTCCAATCTCCTATCTCAGCATACGAGGGAGACTACACAGAGCGACCCGATACAGGCACAGCCAGTCGACCAGGATGACGTCCTCCGAACGCTTGTCGAGCAATACATTGAGGAGGGAAAGCCGAAGCAGCGACGAGACGGACTGCGGTTATTTGATCCCAGGATCCGCGGCGAGGTCGCCGCAGCAGTCCGCGCAGAGCTTACGCTGCAACCTATGACGGACTTGCTGGGAAGGGAATTCAAGAGACCTCTTACTGTGGTTCACATCCCGAATTACAGCGGGCGGAGTCATGCGCGCAGGCTCATGGACCACGTCGCGTCGTGCGTAGAGGCGGACATCGTTCACCTCAATGCTACAGAGCTGGGTATACTGGTCGGGGATTACATTGGACAGGACTGTGTTTATTCTAGAGGCCCGATTGCTATGCTGGGATACCGCGCCGCAGAGATGAATGGACGCCTGGCCAAGTCGGAGGAACCGGAGAAGTCCAATGAGGACGACATGGCAGGGGAACTCGAGGCCGCGTGGGTGAATATCGGTCGAAACGGAGCAGAATTTGGCGGCAACCCCTTGGAGGAAGAGCTCCAGAAGATCAAAGACGGCTCAAAGGACTACGTCCTTCCATCTGTCGACCGCTGGGAGAACCTGAAGATCAACGCCGTCCTGGAAGCCATGGTCAACGTGACATCAAAAACGTCCTCGAACCCCGACCGAAATCTCATCATCCACGTAGCAGACTTTGTCGAGCTCAACATGACTCTCGAGGGAGCTCTCATCATCGGCAGACTACGCTCCATCGTCGACACACTGTGGCGAAACGGCAGGAAAATCACGCTCGTCGGAACATCTTCCAACGAGAACCCTTCCGAGCAGTATTCGTCGACTCTCAAGGAGATCGCCACCGAGGAATGCCTCATTTCTCTCCCGCTGAACTTCCAGCGGATAACCAACGCCGTCGGCACCAAAAAGCTCTACGAAGCAAACGACTACATGACAGAAAACATCTCCAACATCAAGCACATGCTCACCAAGATCTCCGGAGACGACTTCAACGCGACGAAACTCAGAATCGTCGGCATGTCCAAGTCTTCCCCTCCACAATTCCTGCTCGACGACGTAGACGGCTCCTACATGGAGGTTTCCCTCGTCCCTCGCGTCCTCGCAACTTCCATACTCCCCCTATCCGACGTCTACCACATCGCGCGCCTCTTCTACGCCTGTCAGGGTGACGTGCCCCGCGAACAAGCATGGCGTGTGCTCTTCGACGTCGTCGAGTCCAGCAGCTACAGCACAGCTCAACTCCACCGCCTTCAAGACAAGCCGACCCGCTCAAAACCCTCCTCCTCTTCCTCTTCCTCCTCTGCCGACACCCATCGCGCCCAGCCCGAACGCCTCCGCGTCTCAGGCAACTACAATGACTACGAGAAGAAGCTGCTCGCAGGCCTCGTCAACAGCAACGAGATCAAAACCACCTTTGACGATGTCCACGCCGACCCTGAGACGAAATCAGCTCTCAAGCTCCTCACATCCCTCTCCCTCGTCCGTCCAGAGGCCTTCACCTACGGCGTCCTCGCCACAGACCGAATCCCCGGCTGCCTCCTCTATGGGCCTCCCGGCACGGGCAAGACGCTCCTCGCCAAAGCCGTTGCCAAGGAGTCCGGCGCCAACATGCTCGAGGTCAGCGGCGCCAGCATCAACGACATGTACGTCGGCCAGTCCGAGAAGAACGTCCGCGCCCTCTTCTCCCTCGCGAAGAAGCTCTCCCCGCTCGTCATCTTCATCGACGAGGCCGATGCCCTCCTCGCCGCGCGCGGCCAGCGCAACCGCGCCGCCCATCGCGAGACCATCAACCAGTTCCTCCGCGAATGGGACGGTATGAACGACACAAAGGCCTTCATCATGGTCGCCACGAACCGCCCCTTCGACCTCGACGATGCCGTCCTTCGCCGCCTGCCCCGCAAGATCCTCGTCGACCTGCCCCTAAAGCACGACCGCGCCTCCATCCTCCGCATCCTCCTCAAGGGCGAGTCCCTCGACGACTCCGTCTCCGTCGACGACGTCGCCCGCCAGACCGTCCTCTACTCGGGCTCCGACCTCAAAAACCTCTGCGTCGCCGCCGCCATGACGGCCGTCCAGGAGGAGAGCGAAGACGCCGCCAAGCACCCTGGCCCCGAGCCCTACGTCTTCCCGCCCAAGCGCACGCTGAGAAAGCACCACTTCGACAAGGCCCTCAAGATGATCGCCGCCAGCGTGAGCGAGGACATGGACTCGCTCAAGAGCATACGGCGGTTCGACGAGAAGTACGGCGACGTGAGAAGCAAGAACAGCCAGAAGCGGAGGGGCATGGGCTTCGGTGTGATTCCAACCTCGAACGATGCGGAGGAGGCCAGGGTGAGGCAGGCTGCTGTTGTGTAAAATCATGTTTTGTTTTTTTCCCAAGCAAAATTCTCAAAACCATCTTTATTCATCCACTTTTCCCCCCTGCTCTTTCTTCTGAAGCTAGGGGGCATATCTTGCTATTAGACCAAGACCCAGCACTGGTTAGATTTTGGGGCCTTGTTTGATTTCAGACGCGATTGGCCCTGTCGTGTTAAATACTGCAATGACTATAGAGAAGAGATTGGAAAGGACGGAGGAAATGTATCATCATAAGCCCTGTCTTACGTAGTAGCAGTCAGGACCTCCCTCCAAAGAGGATGGGTCGATTATAACAAGACTATTGTTGTTGATATCACTAAAGCGGCTCAATGTGAGATTCGTATGGTTTCAATTCGCCATATTTTACTTGATTGTTCCCAATCTAACAGACACTCCTCTAGGAGATGATTGTAATTCGTACCCAATCTTCAGCGCAACAATATCAAGCTTCAGTCGAAAGCTGGACGCCCTCCGCCGCGAGAGCCCTCTGGTAATCCGCCTGCGCCCTCTTCAACGCGTCCAGCGTGGGCTGCATGACGGCCAGGACGGCCTTGCGCCCGCCTTTTTCGTGCTCCGGCCTCCAGCCCCGAATCTTCTTGCCAGTCGCCTTGTAGTGATCCATAATCTCCTTCTTCTTGGCGCGGATGATGTCGTCGCGGGCCTTCTCGGCCTCGTCGGCGACGGCGTGGATGCGCTCCGAGGAGCGTTTGAGGGACTCGACGAGATACTGCAGCTCGTTTGCGCGGTCGGGATCGCCAGAGAGGAAGGCGTTCCAGAACTGGTGCAGGAACTCGACGGTGGTGGCGTGGGTGAGCTCGCAGCGGTCGGCGATCTCGGCCGGCAGGCCCATGGGCTTGGACGAGTTGGCGGCGACGTCGCCGTACTTTTCCGCGCGGCGCTGGCGGATGCCCGCCATGATGTCGTCGCCGGCGGCCTTGCGCGCGGCGCGGGACCCGACGTGGGGTCGGCGCTGGGTCTCCTCGTCGCTGTCGCTGTCATCGACGATGCCGATGCCCGCGTGGAGGTCCATGCCCGTGGCGTCGTCGCCCTCGATCATCTCGAGGTCCGACTGGATCTCGAACAGGACGTCCGAGGGTTTCTGCTTGGCGAAGGCGATTGTGTTTGCGGATTGGGCGTCTTCCTTTTTGGAGAAGAAGCGGTTCTGTTCCTTGATATTTAGGATGATCTTGTTCTCCTTGGCGTCGCCTCGCAGATCGCGCAGGGCGAGTTCTTGGAAGGTCGAATCCTCTTCGGGTCCGTTGGCGGCATCTCTGTCGTTTGCCGGCGCGACGTTGGCGATCATTCTCTCGCTGAGACTGTTGAGAGTATTGACGATGGGCACGTTCTTGCGCGGACGCATTTCAATGTCTTTTTGGTTTCCGCTCTTGAAGCCGCCCTGGTTTTCTTCGTTACCGTAGACATTGATGATGTGCGGGACGCTTTGAGCCATGCTCTTGCGCTGAAACGTAGCGGTATTCTCGCTGGCATCGTGGGCGTCGAAGAGAGCATCGCGGCGGATACCCTCTTTCTTCTCATCAGAGATTCTGTCACCCTTGAGAGTGCGGAAAAGTTTGCTGAGGAAGAAGCGGGACCAGAACTCATTCTCGGGTACCTTTGGGACGTTCTCATCGTACAGGCGTTTGACGAGGGGGTGCTGGGCCATGATGAGCTGGACCATCTCAACGGTGATGTCGAGCTTGAGCACATCGTTCTCGAGGCGTGGCTTGATGGCGGGAAGAATGTTGTAGGCGCCCTTTTGCTGGTTAACCTCGATAGCGTGGGCGCGAAGGAGGTTTGTGCGGGTGGACCAGAACTGCGCGTTGAAGGCTGCGTCGGAGATGGATTCGGGCTTAGTAGCGCGAGCGTCCATGTATGTCTGGTGAAGCGTGCGGTCCTTCTTCATGAGGGATTGCTGCAGCTCGATGTCACCCTTGAGCTGTGCATCGTCGAACCACCGCGCGTTGCCTGGCTTGGAGTTGACGGAGCTCGCGAAGGTCATGGAACCTGAGCCGGACGCCGCGGCGCCGTTGCCGGCAGAGGGCGTTGAGTTTCCTCCATTTGCATGGGGATTCGGGGTTCCGCCTGGCTTGGGAACGTTGGGGTCGCCGGAGCGGATATCGGCAAGTAGTCTCGACAGAAGATCCTTGATGGCGTTTGCTTCGGATCTGGCGTTATCTGATGTGAAGTGGAAGAGGTAGGGAACCTGCTCCGTTGCTTCGGGTGGCTTCTCAAAAATCTTGAGCATCACCTTGGCGGCTGTGTCTGGCGTTTGCTGTAGATCTGGATGTACGTCAGCGGACTGAAGTGTTCCTGCTTGATTCGTCTACAGGGACTGACTCGTGATGTTTGATACCGACAAGGAGACGGTAGGAGGGCCATTGCCTGGCGCCGGTGTCCAGATGACGGATTGCTGGTCCAGCGTCATGGTCAAGACACCATCCTTCTTCTTGAAGGCAGCCCGGCCTGAAGGAAGCGACATCTTTGCGGTGATAGTCGATTTTACTCAACAGCTGTCATACGTTGGGCCGTTTGCCAGACATCACCATTCAGCCTTCAGGATGTGGTTGACTTCCGCCTGAGTGAGTCGCCCTAGGTTGCGAGTATTGACCTGATGTGCCAAGCGCGGCCGCACTGGCCAACGCGACGTCGTCAAAGTCTGTCCAGCAACCACCTGTTTAATGGAACTAATCTACACGGAGTAAATCGTCGCGCGTTGAAAATTCGTGAAATGAATAGTATTCCCTTCTGCAGGTGATTATGAAGTACTCAGGTTCAATGCTTCTGAATGCACGGGTGCTGATGTTGCCTGGGGTGGCGCCTGGAAACAGAATTACAGATGGCGCCACCTGGGTAGTGCGAAAGTAAAAGGTGAGGTACAGTGCGTCTGCACAGTGAGCTAATCATCCCTTTCGCATGAACATCAAGCGTCACCGACCTGACGCCCTTTGCACCCAAAAGTTACAACGATTGTCGAGTTTCGTGTTGTTATCTATTCTATCCGATACACTTTGCCTGCCAACCATACCGTTCCAACCAAGAGCCAGTCCTGGAGATTCAATGTTAACCTCAAACGCCGAAATAGCAAAAACCAGACCAGTTTGTCCCCGTGTCTATGATGCTTGATCCCGCGTATCTCATACAGGTCTCGTAAGAATGTCATGGCCCACGTGATGGATGATCCAATGGGGCAGGAAATCATCAATGCCTTCTCAAGCGAGGGGTGTCAGACCGCGGCTGCCGTCTGTCCTGGTGCTCATCTTGGAAGCTTTCCCTGGAAAGACCCTAAATGTGGCGAGAGCGAGGACGGCGGGCATGGGCTCGCTTGTGGTTTCTCTTCTTGGCCCAGGTCACGAACTCGGTGGTTCCGGACTGGCATTTGGTACCAGCAGCCATACTCATGATAACCGACCACCGTCCGGAAGCGCACCGCTGGAAGTGAGTGCCCTCGATGCAGAGCCACTGGCCTTCCTCGGTGCAGGCCAGACCAGCGGTCATGGAGCCAGGAGCGCTGTTACCACCCGACGGCAGAGGAGTAGGCGTGGGCACAGGCGCGATGTCTTGGGAACCGGTAGTCGCGGCGTTGGTCTGTGCAGGTCTGCTGACGGTAGCCAGAGTAGTCTTAGTCTCAACCTCGGGATCGCAAGAGACGCTGGTGGAGCTGGAGACCGGGAGGAAAACGCCGCCAGGGCTGGAAAAGTTAGCCTCTCCTCAGCAGCTTGAATCACTTTCCAGGAACACTTACAGCGAAGCAGAGGGGACAGGGCCCCCAGCTGCAGGAACAATGGTAGTAGGCACAAAGCCGCTGACCTGAGGCGCGCCTGCAACAACAGAAGAGACAGGCGCGACGGCGCTAGGCTGAGCTGCCACGGCAGAAGAGGAAGCAGCGACAGGGTTGGTGGGCTGCTGGACAGGGTTGCTCGAAGCGACAGGGTTGCTGGAGGGAGGAGGAGAGCTGCCGCCGGAGCCACCGCCGGAGCCACCACCAGAAGCGACACCGCAGTTGCCAGAAGGAGGAGCTGTTTTGCTCGAGGTAGAGTCGACATCCGGGCCGGGGTTAGGGAACTGGACATCGGAGCCCTCAGCAGTGGAGCAGCCGTTGCCGATGTTGGCCTCGAAGATCTGCGGACGGCTGGCAAAAGAAGAGGAGGTGGTGCTACCCTGAGCTCCGCCACCAGTGACGGTCACGACGGCGCAGTTCATGTAGCTGTGGTAAAGTCAGCAATATTGTTCCACCCTTGAGGGCTAATTAAGGGACTCACAACTCTCGGTTACCAACGTTGTTGAACCAGGTCCAGGCGAAGAGCGCGTCCTGGGCAGCAGGCGCATCAGCCGGCAGCTTAAAGTTGAAGGAGGAGGTGCCAGCAGGAGGACAGTTTCCGATGTAGCTGTGGATGACGGTGAAGGTCTTGCCGCTGTCATAGGAGAGCGCAGCCTGGCAACTGCCGCCGTTGTGGTTGGCTCCGCCGGCGATGGTCATGTTGTATTCCTGTCCAGCCTGCCAAGTGGCAACGGGTTTGGCCTGGGCAGTCCCCAGAAGGTTGAGGGTGCCCTTGCAGGGGAAGTCGCTGCCAGAAGCACTCAAGGGACTGGTGATGCTGTAGTCGATGTCCGTGGAGAACGGGTTCTGCTTAGAGCGGAGGGGAGGGGGATAGGTCATGGCCATGTGTGCGGAGGTCTGGCTGGCCAGCAGCGCAACCGCGGACAAGATGGTGAACTTCATGATGCCTGTTTCTGGGGGTTACGCAGTGTTTGTGTGAGGCAGGAAAAGAATCCCGAGGAAAGGAAGCAGAAGCTGGATGGGGTGGGAGGGTTGGTAGGTTGGTGGGAGAAGTGTCTGGTGTTTGAATGAGTGTGTGATTGCTCCTCGTCTTGATATGTGCGCGGGTCAGATATGATCCCGAGGCTGGGGTTTGTGTGTTTTGAGTGTGAAAACAAGGTGAGTGAAGGTGAGACGGTCCAAGTCAAGTTTGACTGAGACGGGCGACTTTGATTTTTATCTGAAAGTGGTCTTGGTATCGAGCTCAGCTCGAAAAACAGAAGTCCAATAACTGACAATGAAGTCGGAAGGAATGTGTTGTTGTTGTGCAAGAAGGTTGGTCGGGAAGAAAAAAGCCCAGTACGTAGCTGTTGCGATGTAGAAGGAGGCAGGGAAGGAACGGCGTGCCTTCTTGTTGTTGTGTGTTGTGTGAGTGGATGCTGTGTGTGTAAGCCTAAGGTAGGAAGGTAGGCCAAAGTTGGATTTCTTGAGCAACAGTGACTTTTGTATGTGTGTGTGTGACGCAATGTCAGAGACCAGAGGAAGCAAGAGAATGTCAGATCGGAAAGCGAAGAAAAAAAAAAGAAGAGAAGCCGAGACCCGATCAAGTTGTTTTCGATGTCAGGTGCGGATGAGGCCAGAGACTGAGGAAGGCGGGAGGCTGTCACGGGCTCTTTATCGTTGAACATATTCACCCATCCACCAGCCCATCGAGGAAAGTCATGGCACGCTGAACAAGGGGAGGGCAACTACGAGCAAGGGTGAAGGGCCGGACGATCGCTGCAGACATCCCCTTCCTGGTGCAGGTACCAGGCACTGGCGCAGGAAAGAGGCACAGAGGCAGTTGCGTTCTGCGTGAGGTGATCGATAGGTGGTCCATCCAGGTCTGCGGGTTGGCTGGCGGTCGCGGGGTGCGCTTGGGCAACACCCTTTTTTCCCCCCTTTCCATCTTGCTCGCGCCTGGAGAAAACAATCCCTGTCTAAGTTACTGACTGACCTTGCCTGTTGACACCCTGCACCTTCTACTTTGAGAAACATCCCCATATCGTGCTGGATGCCTCCGAGGAAGAGGTAGATCTACCTACCTCCTTCGCGGTTCCCAATCGGCCATTCGGATACTAGCAGGCAAACTGACTTCTTCTGCTGATCCCTTCGGAGCAGAAGTTGGGTCCAGTCAGGTCTACGTCTGAACTCATTTCTCCCTTTACTTCTCCCTTCGGATTCTTTTTCCACCTCCACGGGTCCAAGTCGTAACACTCAAGTCTCCCGTGCCCTTCAATCCTGTCCAACAGAGCCCCAAAACTCGAGAAACCTCGATGTGCGCCTGGGTACACCACTGAATTCCTGACTGGTCACCCCTTGCGCCCTAGCCCAGAACAGCCCAATCCGCCAGCCGCCGCACTGCGGGTCTAGATCAACGTCGTCGGCCCACGGAGCAAGGTCACTTAGTGACACATGCATATGTGCGAACGGCGCCTGGGCTGGTCAGAGACACACTTGTCAGAGAGAGACGGAGAGAGGAGAGACAAACACGCCTGTCCGTCTCTGTTGGGCAGTCCGGGGGAAGAAAAGGTGGGATGAACTTGAACTGAACAGGAACAGAAGCCAGCAAGAAGTCAGAAAACAGATCCCGCGGTCTGATCCAGCCCCAGTCATTGGCGAAGGGACGGACGCACGAATGGGATGCCACAGCAGCACTGCGCGCCAAAGATCTGAAGCGCAAGGGGCGCAAACTGACCTCTGGTGACCTCTGGTGTCGCTTCAAAAGAACTTTGGAGGCAGGGGTGGAACGCTGGAGATCGGTCGACAGTCAAGAACGACATGGACGGGCTCGACGGCTCGGATCCACTCCGGGTCCAATCAGACGGCCCGCGTGCCTGACGTCGGTGAGCCGCCCGTCCCGCTGATTGGCCCAGCCCGTTTACTCCTTCTGTCGGTTCTGTGGAACAACCTCATATTCACTTAGTATAGATAACTACCTACCTCACCTACCTAGGTAGGTGGTAGTACGCAGCGCAGCCCAGCACTCTTCATCTCCAGCTGTTCCACCACAGCTGGGAAGGCGCTGGAAGTCCCGAAAGAGGATGGGGGCAGAAGGCAGCCCCAGCCAACACCTGCGAGCGCAATTCCAATGGTGAGCGAATCAGGAAATCGCAGTGGGCCAAGACTCAGTGTCCCCACCTGCGGATTTTCCCCTCCAGCAAGTCAGTCCCCGTCAGCGCCTCCTCAAGCCCCCCCCTGGAACCGACTGTGACGTGACAAGGCTCTCTCGGCTTTTTTTTTTTTCTTCTTCTTAACGTCTATCCATGTTCAGAAGACCTGAAACATGCGACATGCGCGCCGTCAAATGGCACGCATCTTGCAACCGCCACGAAGGAGAATCTTTCTAGCCATCCACATCTTCCCGTTGCCGTTGCCGCTGCCGCCCAGCCTACAGTCACATTCAATGACTCCATCCTCCATCCTCCCCTTTTTTAACCTATTTTTCCTGATCCGATTCCCATCAGACCCGATCATACCCTACCTACTCCGGGTAGCTAAATCAGGCGGTTGACATTACCTTAGAATAATCTTGTCGCTAAACCACCTTCCGCTCAACCCCCAACTACCTATGTCCGTCCCAAAATGCGACTCTGCTAGATTGGCTGACATACGTCATCTCACCTCACCCTGCCGCGACTAAGAATATATATATGTCCTTTGCATGCCGTTCAGACCTGAATGCCTTATGTAATACCAACGACACATGAACAAGCCTTATTTTCTAACTTTGTCTCCAGTCTAGGGCGCGCAGTCTGCTGCCGTAGATTACGTCTGAGCTTTTGCTGTAACACTAGTGATGCCCTCGTTCTCCTCTCCCTTCCGTCACCACCATTCATCCACTTCCGATGCAAAAATCGCTCTTCCGATCACGTCTCAAGTCCTGCTTTCGCATTTCCCATGGCCGGGAACAATTGGTGACACCCAATCGATGGACTCATATGAAGTAATGTTATATCATGTTCAAGCCACCTGTTGATAGATGACTCTAGCCTAAACTGCTAACCCCTACGCTTCTCACCATCATGTCTGCTAAGCCGTCCACAGCGCCCAGCTTTCAGATATGCGTCCCTGGAGGCGGTTTCCCTGCTCCTCGACGATCTCCTGTTCTTACCCAGCTCAAATGTTCACCATGCTTCGTGACTTTCTCATGATAGCTTCTCCCCCTTGCTTCACCTCATGATGTGCTATCCCCTGTAATAGCCTAGACAACCTTTTGCCAACAACTAACTTTGTGCCGAGTAATTGGTATGGCGCACACGAAGAATACCTGCATCGGCCGGCCTCGATAATGGGATCGACCCGGTAGTTCGTCGCTGAGCGGGCTCCCTGCTATATACCCCCATTCCGCCATGAAATGCCGTCATGCCTGGACTTCGATGCGTCCACTCCAAGCCCTGTGAACAAACAGATGTTGGTCATTGCAGGAGCGGCTCAGGCATTGAAATTGCGAAGTGGCATTTCATGACGCCGATAATCTGCCTCTACTACGGTATTTATTTTCCTGTCTCATTTGGTCTCTTCAGAGCCGTCAGGGGCACGCCCAGGACCTCCAGCTTGAACCGCGGGGCCTTGCTGTGGCCCCTGGTGCTGTCCGTGGCTATGGAAGGGCTTGGCTCCGTAACTATTGCTTCCACTTCGATGCTGTGCCCCGTACGAATGCATTTGAGAGGGGCTCGTCCCGAAGTGTTGGGGGCCTTGATTGTTGTAGCCCCGGCCAACTAAGCTGGACGGTTAGTGACTTATTGGAAACGTGCGCCGGGCATCTTACCCTGACCGCCGGGTTGCTGCGGGGTAAACGCCGGTTGCTGGTACTGCACGTTGGGACTCATGCCGTACACCGGTTGACCCTGCTGCGAACCTTGGTGGGCCATCATGGGTGCGACTGGCCGTCCGGGACTGGGATAGCCGTTAGATCCCGGGATAGGCTGCGGCGGCGCAGCATTCGGAGGCATAAACTGGTGACCTCCAGCGTACATCGGCATCTGAGGAGCCGGTACCATGCCTTGATGATTCATGAATTGTGGCATCATCGGCCCTGCCATGGGCCCGCCGGGCTGCTGTGGCATATACTGGTGATTATTGGAGAAGTTTCTGAACCCGCCCATATTTGGCGTACCAGGTCCAACAAAAGGCTGCATCATCGGCTGGTTGTACGGAACTTGACCAGCGGAGCCCATGGCTGGTGTGTAGGTAATCGGCACCTGCGCCATTCGAGGTGAGGCAAAGGACTGCGCCGAGTTGGAGTGCATCATGCGATGGTCATCCATATTCTGGTAAGGGCCGTGGGGTCCATGCCCTCCATGTTGATTCTGCATCGGCATGGGTGGCATGTGAGGCGACTGGCGTGGGCCCATACCATGTGCAGGCTGCTGCAGATGGAACGGAAGCTGGTGTTGGTGGGCGTTGGGAACGACGTGCGTATGATTCGGCGTCGCCATTGTCGTGGAGGCGAAGGACTGGCGCTCGAGGAACTCCTTTGACGTAAGGTGCATCGTGGAGTCGGCCTTTTCGTTGTCCTGGAGTTGCCTCCAGGTAGGCGGGGTATCGTACGACGGTCTCAGACCTTCGTTGTCATCCCAGTTACGGCCTTGGGGAGGCTGGAATGTCTTCACGTGAGCCAGGATATAACACTTCTTGACATCCACTGCCTTAGTCTTTCGGCGAATTAGCTGACCGACTGGCACCGCATTCGCTGCGACAGTCCCCTCGGGGGCGGCCACATTGTTAGCAGCGGAAGAGCGCGGACTGGATCCAGCACTAGGATGGCTGTTGGGGTTGAAAGATGCCGCGAATGGGCTGGGTCTAAACTCATGGCTATTGGGATTCAGCTTTCCGCCGATATGGCTGGGAACACCGCTAATACGTCGAGCAAACGCAGACTCATTGTTCGCGGGCCCAGTGGGCGGAAGGCGCATATCCTGGCCGCTGACGTGTTGATGAGCAGGAGGCTGCGATAGCTTCTGCTGTTCGACGTTGCGAAGGCGCTGCGACAACGGTTGCCGATTCTGAGGGATCCCGGCCCGGTCGTTCCTGTAAGTTTGGTACGGAGGAGCAGCGTAAGACTGACGAGCGTTCGGATGGCGGTTCGGGACGTTGGAGGGAGATATCGTGTGCTGCGCAGGAGTTGGGCGCGAAGCGGTTCTTGTGTCTGCAGCAGCGGACTGTGTTGCAGGTGTGTCGGCTGGTTTAGGTGTGCACTCCTTTGAAGGGGTGTCCTTCGGCTTTGAGACAGAATCTGCCTTTGCGCGAGCAACTTCTTCGGCGTTCTGGAGTGCCTTTGCCTGGATCTCCTTTTGTTTACTGGGGTCCTTGGCAATTATACCAATTAAGTCAGTCGGAACCGGAGTTGACAACTTGAAAGTGTCGGCAAACTTCTTCAACTCTGTCAACTTGACTTCTTTATCAGCCTTGGCCTTGCTGCTCCGAACTTTCTCAGCGTTTTGCCTCTGCTGGGTGGCAAAACTCTTGAACTCCTTTAGAACATCGCGCTCCACAGTCGAGGTTGCACTCGGAGCACCCTCCTTGACTTGAGGAGAGATCGTGCGACTCGCAGCTGCTGAGGTACGAGTTGAGGTGGAAGACTTGTCAAGCGTCTTCACATCATTGGTCTTCGCAGCAGCAGTCTTGCTCTCTGCAGCCTTGGCTTCGGGCTGTTTGGCTGACTCTTGCTTCGGAGCCGGCTTCGCCGCAGGCTTCGAGTCGGCAGGCTTGGATGCTTCTGCGGGCTGCGCGGCGCCGCCTTTGTTCGCCAATTGGTTGAGGAGCTTTGCGTCCTCCGGCTTGGCCGTGGTCTGCTTCTTCGGCGGCGCTCTTATCTGCGACGAGATGATCGCAGGGTCGACAGGGGCGCCAACTACTGTGGATTGAGAAGAAGGAGCTCGCTTAGCAGGAGGGGTGTACTTGTTGTCACGGCCTCCGAGAGGTGGGAAGTCCTGGCGGCGAACACCACTGTATCTATAATGGCTATAAGCGTGGAGTTGGGCGACAGCATTGGTGGCATCGACTTACTTGTCTTCCTCGTCTCCGCCATGGTCATTTCCGCCAGGTGTAAAGTCCATCACGCGCTCTTCAGCGACGTGAGCTGTGGTGGCCAGGCTTCGCTCGATTTCTCGTGCCTTGCGGTCTGCGGCCGCCATGCGCTCCCTGTACTGTGGATGACTCTTATCGATGGTAGTTGTGTAAATGTTTTCGTCATAATCGGTCCTGAGGCCGAAAAGCCGCTCGTTCTCGGCGAACTGATCCCAGGCTCCACCGCCGGACGACTTCTCGAGACTACCGTCGATGCCATCACTAGAATCAGGAACCCACGGCTGAAGGGTTCGCTCGTTGCCCAGTCGGTTGCTGGAGATGGCAGTGTCTGTACGGAATCCAGATCGGGCGCCTTTATTGTGGTTAACTCGGCCGTAGTCGTTGACTGTGAGGTAACGTACCATTCTGGCCCTTTGCGTCGTTCTTACCCATGGCTGCGTCTCTTTTGTTGTGAGGCATACTATTCTTGTTGCCGTTATTCCCGATTTCACTCTGGAGCTTCTTGGGAGGCACCATCTTGCAGCCTCGGGCTATCGAGGTAACACAGAAAGGGCTCTTTCGACGGCAGTGCCACCTTGACTACCAATGGCCTCCAGTCCCCTAAGATAGGGTTAGCACAGCTCTCCGAGTAGTCTACCCTGTCTGGGCGTCTTCAACAACGGAAGTGCGATGAGGAGTTTGTGGCAGGTAGTGGCGTAGATCGGGTAGTGATGTAGGTACTTCGGCGAAACCACGCACCTTGCGACCGGTTCGTCGGGCTCGAGGGGAAACAGGGACTGTTCGTCAAAAGGCGGCCAGACAGAAAGATGGTGACTGGTCCTGCAGTTTTGGGCGGGATTACCTGTCGGAGGCGGAATGTCGTTAAAGGTTAGCTTTGCAGGTCCAATAGCGGGGGGGAAGGCCCCTAGAGGACAGGTAGCTGAAAGTCGCAGCTCGAGCCTAGTTGGAGGTGTAGGAGGGAGTAAATCGAGGACGGGAAAAGGTGTGGGAGGTTGAGGATAGCGCAGGAGGGAACAGGGCAATGTCGGGAGGTCGTCGGACTTGGGCTCGAAGACCTGGGGACGAATAAACGGAGGAAGTGGATGGGATGGCTGTGTGTCTTACCTGGTTGAGGTATCCCGTACACGTACTGCGAAAAAGGCTTCAAGAAGGCCTTCAGGATAGGGGAGAAACGAAGGCTTCCCCAATTATCATCCAGTCGCAAAAGGGCGCTGCACGAATGAAGTCGCGATTGGGGGGGCTAGAAACGGAGGGTTGGGGGGAAGAAGCAGGCGCAGAAGACCAGCGTCGATCGTGGGCGAAAAAAAGGGCGAAGACGTGGTGGGAGTTGGCATTGGGTGTGGAGGTTGAGGTGAGGTGAGGTGAGGCTTTGTTTTCCCAGTCCAGTCCGGCCAGTCCCCTACCGCACCTTAACATGCCCTGGTGCTGAGAAGTACTGTGGGCTCCGACTGTATAAGGTACCTAGGTAAGGTAGGTAAGGTAGATTGTGTGTGCTGTGCGTTGGCTACCTACCTTCCTAGGTCCACCGTCCACGGAACCTAAGTTTCCAACGGTACCTTCGTCGCCTGTGGAACTGCCCTGAAGCGCTGCGTACTTTGAGCCATCCATGTCACTTCGGGGTCGGAGGCTAGCGAGAAAAAGGTGCGGGTATGGATAGTGCTCCCGGGGGACGGTCACAGATGAGTGGCCCCTTGGTCGTTTACCATCTCGATATATTAAGGCACGAGACATCACCTCGCAACGGCCGGATCCTTCTCTTTTGCTTGAGATGGATGCAATTGCATCTGAGGAGCTCATACGTGAAGCTAGTTGTTATATATCTAACATCACAACTCTTTCCGTCTTCCCCATCTACGTCTCTGTCTGTATAAGGTATGTGTACGAACATTCGACTGACGAAGACGCCTCAACCCCCCCCCCCCCCTTCCCCAATTGAGGGGCCCGTGCTCCGTCTTGTTGTCCCCTCACGTCCAAGCAGTGTTTCGAGCTACACAATCAGTTAAGACTCGACTGCCGTGGTATTACCCTCACTCCCCGAGACGGCGCAGCTTCCATCCCAGGTTCTCTCACAACTTGCTAACAACTTGTTGTTTCTTCGAAACACCTTCAATCAACTCATGCGCTTGCTTTAGCGTCCCCTCTTACCTACATATACTGTGCGAGTAACTCTCCAGACTCAACTCAATTGCGTCCTAGCAAACCATCCAATCTTCGGTGCTACCTCGATGCAAGTGCGTCTGCAAGGTCGACAGCTTTGGATGAGAACTATGTTCATGCCATGCTTCGTAGTTCCCGGCCTCGGTGGGTTTCCATCCTAGCAGTTACCGAAGTAGTCCATCACGTTCGAAGGCTCTTGTTTAATAGAGGCACAGGATCGACGTCTCTACGTTCTGGGTCCTTCCATGGTTATACTCCCGAGAGCATATCACGTCAACAATTTATAGCACTCAAATGATATCGTTATATCTGGTGTCGTCGCACTGCAGGACTATCCCATATCCTATAATTGGATGAAATGCAACGGACATCACCCTTCCTGACATACTTTTCTTCTGGGAATCCTACTTCGCTGAACAAAAATATGGAGCAAAGCCTGACAACAAAATGAAACTTCAAGACGATATCATTAATAGTGCGATATGTCATACGGAAGAATCAGACAAGCTAAGCAGGCACAAGAAAAGTTCTACTACATATGTTCACTAAGGATACATTTCCCCAATCTACCGCAAATGCTTGACTGTTGATACACGGATCATTCGACTGCCACGAGGCCACCCATTTCCTGTCTAAACCCGAAGGCCAAGCTCCTCAGCGTAAGGCAGAGCATACAGATCACCAACCGCCGCAACGCTGGCCTTGCCGTCCAGAATCCTCTTCGTCGCCTATAAATGGAAGTCAGTCTCCAAAATACTCTATGCATAAAGTGGGAAGAGGGTCAACATACCGCCTGGAGCTTCTCAACTGTAACAGAATCAAGTGACTTGGCAGCCTCGGTGGCATCGAGAGCCTTGCCGCTGTGGACGAGACCGGAGCCGGCGAGAAGGATGCTGCCGCTGCGCTTCTCAGTGGCCTCAAGAGCGTTGAACTTGGCCTTGGCAATAGCCTTGGTCAGGTCCTCCTTGCTAACGGAGCCCTGCGAGACGCTCTTCAGAGCCTTGACAGTCTCCTCAGCAGCCTTGCGGACGGCGGGGGCAGAGCCGGAAAGCTGGACAGCCAGGAGACCGGCATCAGAGTAGGACAGGTTGGCGGTCGAGGTGGAAACGCCTGAAGCGGGGCCGAGGGCCTTGGAGATCAAACTGAAGCCGGGAGACCACTTGATGTTGGACTTGCCACCGAGCAGAGCAGCAAGGACGGCAAGCTCGGGAGAGGACTGGCCGTTGGTAGCACCGGGGAAAGCAATGACCAGAGCGTTTCCGTTGGTGCTATAAGCGCGCTGCTCACCACCGTAGTACTTGGAGGCAGTGGCGTTCAGAGCCTTGCCGGAGGAGGTAGCGGGCACGTTCTTGAAGAACTGCTCCGCCCACTTGGTGACGTTGGCGGCAGAAGCGCCATCGGCGACAAGGGCGATGTTGGGCTTGGCGTAGGCGGAGTTGGCAAACTCGGCAACGGCGGTCTCGCTGAGGTACGGCTGGATGGGGATCGAGGGCGTCAGGTTGAAGGGAGAGCCGAGGCCAGAGTGGAAAGCGACAGCGTGGGCGGCATCAAGAGCCTGGGCCGCAGCGCTGACACCAGACTGCTTCAGGCGGAGGACCGGCTGAACCTCCTCATGGAACTCGTGCGCTAAACAACCATCAGAAAGGCATGTCTCATAGCACCCAATCGTATCGGAAATTCTCACTGGTGTACTTGGTCTCGGCGACGATCTCGGCGAGGAGTTCCGTGAAGTAGGGAAGGTCATCGCGGAAGAAACTGGCCTCGAGGACGAGGGCTTCGCGGGTGTGGTAGGAAGTCAATTGGCTCCCGAGGAGTTCGGATTCGCGGATGATGCGCAGGCCAGAGCGCTTTTGTGTGTTCTGTTGATCCAAAATCGTGTCAGCGCATTGTTTCTCTCAGTCGAATCCAAGGGTTAACCGGGGTGCTTCCGCATCGTATCCATACCTTGAAAGCGAAAGACTCAAGACCAGCGGCCAGTCCGGGAGCAGGCTGATATCTGGTACCAGCCTTGGCTACGACAGCCAACTTGGTCGTAGGGCCCTGAGAATCTCTCGCAGCGACCTTAACACCACCAACGTCGGCGGACTCGAAGGCGCCGCTGCCAGCAGAAGCGCTGGCGAAGCGGCGACCCGAGATTGTGCGAGCGCAGCTCGAGTGGCGGAGAGCCTGCTGAGCAGACCTCGCAAGAGTCGGTCTAGAAATCATTGCGGTGATGGGGTTGCCGACAATTGGCAGTTCCGGTTTGCGTGACGCTCAATTCGTCGGAGCTTCAACAGAAAGTGCCTCGTTCCAATCCCGACCAATTTTCGATGGATCGAACGAGGTTAGCTACGGGTCACTCGTGTCGTCACGTGCTAGAAAACTGTCTTCACCCCAGCCACCAATAAGCATCCGACTGATTACCTCCGCTGGCTCCACTCTCGATCATAGACATGGCGAAAAAGCTCGACTTATGTAAGCTGAAGTAGTGTCCCTATTTGAGGCTGGTGGAGCCCGTCAGCCACAAGAATAAAGAACCACAGAGTCATCAGTGGCACCGCTGCACCTGACTGTGTCGGTGACTCGGTGCTTTCCTTCGACTTTGTTCCCCACCCCGCCTTGAGGTGGCCCGCCGCCTAAGAAAAAAAAGTTCCAACAGAGTCAGTTCCCTCCGCCCAGAACGCGACACTTTCTGCGAAAACATATCAGCATTTTTTCCAGCCGAGTGCTAAATTCACCATAGCACCGGTCTTGTATTCTATCAATGCCTTCGCGGTAGTTTCTGTTGCAGCTCTAGGGATAGTGAGAGAATCTCTAGAGTCAATCGAAACAAAAACCACACTATACAATGCTCGTTGTACGCTGCATCTCACTTGTTACGCCGGAATGCCGTCTGTTCTAACTTCTTGAAGACAAAACATGGCGCGGAGCTTTGCGCTCACCTCGTCAATGACATTTGCGGCGAGCTCCCAGCGGTAAGTACGCCTCTAATCAGACACCGCGATAGCGCATCACTGTCGCTCTTCTTTGGCGCAATAGGTCGCAATTTTGTACTGACGAGTGGTCTCTTTCCAGCGCATCCTAGCCGTCCTCTTCAGCAAAGGCAGATCGACCATTTCAAACCTCATACATACAACAGGCCTTACGCCACGCCAGCTGCGCCACGGCCTCGCAGTGCTTGTCCAACAGAACCTTGTATACCACCATTCCGACTCCACCAACACGACCGCCACCTACGAGGCCAATCCAGATGGCTGCTATAACCTTAGCAGAGCTGGCAAGATTATTGAGATGGTTGGAATTGAGTACGGCTCTGCGGAGCAGGAAGTAGTCCAGACGCTCATGCAACTGGGGCACGCCAGGGTTTCGGACTTGGCGCAAGCTTTTGAAGCTAGGAATGGGACGGGTGTTAACGGCGATTATACAAATGGACATGCCAATGGTGATGGCTCTAAGCCAAAGACCAATGGACATTCGCATTCGTTCATCGACATCCACGCCGTTCTTCACAGGTTGGTCGCGGCTGAGATCGTAGACCAGGTCGGACCGAAGAGCTTCCGAAATCCCGAGGACGTCTATCGCGAGATCGAGGAGGAAGTCACCAAAGCACCCCCAGGAGAGAGAACGACAGCACGAAATAAAGAACTCATGCAGACAGAGGTTGCGAAGCGTCTTCGAGAAGCTCGGGATGAAAGCAAGAAGCTGAAGCGGCAACTTGAGCGCGGTGCCATGTTCTCGACGAAGCGGAGGAAGCTTGCGAACGGCAAGGGAAAGAGAGAGGACTCGGAGTTTGACGAGGACGTCCCTGAGCTCGAAGTTAGTGCCAGTCCTGCTGTGAACCCCGTATGTGTCATACTAATGAACTCCCAAGCCGCACGTTGTCCTCCGCGTCAACACCGAGAAGTGCCTAGTTGAACTTCGCAACCAGCGACTTGCGCAATATGCTGCCGATGCATTTGGTGAAGTAACTGGCCAAATATATCACACTGTGTTGCGCCTCTCAACCCAGCAGACATCCCGTTGCCAGCTCGACCCAAGGATCGACACCGATAACGAAGGCGATGCCCCTGGCCCGAACTCCCGACAGGCTACCATTACAAGTCTCGAAATACTCGATCATCTCGACGAATCCATTGATGTTTCAGTTGGCGTGGGTAAAGCTACGCAAGATCAGATCGACTTCAAAAGTGCCGAGAAGATCAGAGCAGCACCGGGACCGCTTATTTACGACTCAGACGACTCATACGACGAGAGTCCCAAGGCCGCGAGACCTCCTGCTCGCCGTCAAAGCAATGGTAGCAGGAGAGCTGAGTCGGGAAGCGATACCGAGGGCGAGGAACCCAGAGAAACCAAGGTTAAGTTCGAGGATGTCGCCACAAGCGGCACCCGGCTCGACCAAATGAGACAACACCTGCTGCTGCTCTCGGAGAGCAAGCAGGGATTCTTGCGGCATTGCGGCAGCCAAGGGCGAGGGCAGTGGACGGTAGATTTCAAGCCTTTGATTGAAGGGCTGAAGCAACAAGAAGTGGACGCCGTCATTGAGCAGTCTTTTGGGAGGCATGGGCTCCGTCTGACTCGAATCTTGCGTGAGAAGGGCAAGCTGGACGAAAAGATGCTTCCCTCACTCGCCCTCATGAAGAAGGGAGACGTCCAGGGCAAGATGCTCGCCATGCAAATGGCCGGCTTCGTCGACGTCCAAGAAGTTCCCAAGGATGCCAGTAGAACGGCGACCCGCACAATGTTTTTCTGGTTCTTCGATATCGAGAGAGTCGAGAACCAACTCGTCGACGACTATTACAAGACCATGCTCAGGTGCCTCCAAAACCTTGAGGTGCACCGATATCGGGAACGCAACATTCTATCTTTTGTGGAAAGACGAGACGTGAAGGGTAAGGAGGAAGAGGTCATGACTGCTGAGCACTACAATAAGTACAGCACGTTTTTGGACTTGCAGGGCAAGCTTCTCGGTCACGTCATGAGACTGGACGACTTGGTCTCGGTGTTCAGGGACTACTAAAAGCATCGATACTATGTACTCATATGTAAACTCACCGCTGAAAGCCTGACGGAGCTTGAAGCGGGGTCTCGGTATGGCCCCGTAGCGGGGTCGATAGAAAGGTCTCTGAAGGGTTGCAACAGGTACAGAGGGCAAAAGAGAATAGATACCCACTAACCAAAATGAAAACGCCGCGTGTAACAAGGCTGCGATGTCTCGGGCCATCTCCAAGGCTCTGGCGTATCGTGAGCTTCTCGATTGGTGAAATGCTTACTTCCACTTCGGCACGCTCGCGCCCCGTTACCTCACTTCGAACCGCTCCGATCGCCGTTGGTCGCAACGGTGGAGCTATCACCGGTACCGAGAGCTATGCACTTTGGCGCAAGTCGACTGGGGGAGCGCTAGTCTCCACTTCCCGGCGCCAGGCGTACATGGCCCCCTGTCATTGCAGGGCCAGTGGCTGCGAGTTCGGGCAGACTGTGACACTGTGTGAGTAGTAAGTAAAAATTTCCCAGCAGTCTCCCAAAAACTTATCTTGCTACTCCGCGAACTCATCCTCTCCCCCTCCCCTCCTCGAGTGCCGTGCCAAAATCGACGACAAGACCCCTTCGAAGCCTGAATCCTCTTCGAGCAAGGATACCATTTCTTCTATAGCCTTATTGTTTATATAAATCTAAGATGTCTCCCCCTATGGTAGCAGGAAAGGAGAGGGAGTCGAACACTGCCCGACTCCTGGGTTCCGGTACGGAAACCATTATTTTTTCTACTCTTGCTGCGCTCGTGCCCGTCACACGCCAAAGCCCGGCCGCGCTGACGACATAAATCCTTGTAGGTTCCGCTGGTATCGCCGAATTGGCCGTCTTCCACCCTGTAAGCTCTCTTTACCTAAGACAATATATGCTCGCTATTTTACGACGGGGAGCTAACGTGGGGGCGCGCTGTATAGGTTGACACCATCGCGAAGCGATTGATGAGCAACCAGACCAAGGTACATCCAAAGCAACCGAACAACCCCGAGCTCTACCGAACAGGGCGCGCATAGCTGACACGGTCGCGAAGGTCTCCGGCATAGACCAGCTCAACGCCGTCATCTTCAAAGACAAGGCCACCGCCCCTCTTGGTCGCAAGTTCGTGTCGCTGTTCCCCGGTCTGGGCTACGCCGCCGGCTACAAGGTCCTGCAAAGAATATACAAGTACGGCGGCCAGCCCGTCGCCAGGGATTTCCTGAACAAGCACTACGGCCGGGACTTTGAGAATGCATTTGGAAAGAAGACTGGCAAGGCCATCATGCACTCCACCGCTGGCAGGTGAGTCGAGACCAAACCACACACTTGCGCAGATGCGCAACGACGCAGACGCGGGCGCTAACAAAACGACCACAACACAGCTTGATCGGTATCGGAGAGATTGTCCTCCTTCCCCTGGACGTTCTCAAGATCAAGAGACAGACCAACCCCGAGGCCTTCCGCGGCCGTGGTGTTCTCAAGATCGTCGCCGATGAGGGTTTTGGTCTGTACAGAGGATGGGGCTGGACTGCCGCCCGTAACGCTCCTGGTTCTTTTGCGGTTTGTAACCCCATTTCGATGATCAAGATTGCATCCGGCGCATGACTGACTCGTTCGCCGCATAGCTGTTCGGTGGTTCCGCCTTCACCAAGGAGTACCTCTTCGCTTTGAGCGACTACAACAAGGCCTCGTGGTTCCAGAACTTCGTTGCCTCCATTGCTGGTGCCTCCGCTTCGCTCCTCGTCTCTGCTCCCCTCGACGTCATCAAGACCCGTATCCAGAACCGTAACTTCGAGAACCCCGAGACCGGCTTCAGGATCATCTCCAACATGATGAAGAACGAGGGTGCTACTGCCTTCTTCAAGGGTTTGGTTCCTAAGGTGAGAAACTTTTTTTCGTTATGACTAGTTATATAACTTGGCTAATGCATCCCATAGCTCCTCATGACTGGTCCCAAGCTGGTCTTCTCCTTCTGGCTGGCGCAGACCCTCATCCCTGCGTTCGACAACATGCTTAAATAAACACACACACAACATACAAAAAGTCTCGATAAGGCATGGCGTTTGATGGATAGATGTGGGGTCGGGATTTGAGCCTGATAGATGAATGCTGGAAAGACTTTCACGAGGGTTCATAGACAAGACGAAGAGATCGGCATCGACGACCACCCAAAAGAAGGTGGGTTCGCGGCCAGATATTGTACAACAACGAAGCAGGATTTGTTTTAATAAAATCACCTCTGTTTTAATACATTCACAAATCAAAATAACAGCTCCAATGCCTGAGTGACCTTGCGTTCTGAGTCAAAAGTACTGCTACGGCTACAAGAATTGGTTACGGACAGCCATGGGTCTCTCATCTGTTGAACGACGAATTGCATCTTTGTATGTATCGTCGTTCAGCTTCGTACTAGACCAGTAACGCCTCTCAGCTGCACCCATTATCTAGGCTACTTTTGAAGAATACGTTTTCGCCACATTTGAACGAGTGCATCCAGCCACCCGCAATAGCAGCACATGATCACGATTCAACCCATCAAACCACGACCCTCTGCTCCCAAGCCGGCTGTCTGGTCTGCCCTGGCTTGCGATAGCCTGATTGCAGTACATGATCCGCGGAGAGCCGGAGATTCCCAAGACCAGCTTCCGTCTCTTCGAAAGCCCATATGGTGAGCGCCAGGGTGTTCCTGCCGTTGTAATTGAAGATACCCTCCGGGACCAGAAAACGTGTTTGGGGACCGAGATGACTCGCTAGCGAACCACGTATTACCCCAACAAAGTTCACGAGTATCGACGCGCTCAAGAAGCTTACTGTATTTACCAAACTGATACTCGGCGACAAACAGCTGCGAACGGAAGATAGCAGGCTTCCCTTCGCTAGTCGTCAGGTTCTCGAAGGAGAAGCTGAGCGGGATGTCGTAGCCGCTGAGCATATCCAACTCAAAAGGCCGTCGTGTAAAACGCGATGCCCGCACGCGAGATGCCATCCAGCGGAGACGCGACCGTCCAGTTGGAAGAGGGCGCCCCCGGGAGGTGATAGCCCTGTCGCTCGGCGTACATCGCGCCTTCGTTGAGTGGTCCTCGTGTCTTGTCGACGTAGTCCTCGCCGCCAAGGTTGCCCGTCAACTTCCATGTGACGTTCGACTGCGGATGCCCGTCGAGGCAGTAGTTCAAAATCCCGCGATGTAGAAATTCATCGGCAAGCCCATGTGGTCAATCACTGCCGTGAACAACTGAGAAGTTCCTGCTTCGAGGGCTGGGAGCTGGAATCGTTGCGTGTAGTTGGTGGTGTGAGGATCTCCTGCTAACGACCCGAGGAAGGCCCCGTCGAGCCAACCTGAGTGCCCGTACGCTTGACCGCCTGCAGTGTTGAGCTCGAAGAAGGATTCGTTGCCCACGGCGGTGAAGTGGCCTCGAAAGATGAGGGAGCCTCTGTGGAAGCCGTAGTCGCTGCAGTAGAGTGATGTCGGTGTCGTGAGGTTACGGGGGTTGTTGCTCTGCGTGAGGCAGACAATTGTCTAGGCTGAGTCGTCGTAGTCAGGTTGAACGTCGGTAAGAGAGCCAATGGATCTCCATTCCAGAGCAGAGAGGTCCGGGAGAGCGAAGGATGGCTCATGTAACGCGACCGGGCCTCCAGCCTGCCTCTGTTTTGGTTCAAGGGCTCAAGCACAATGCCTCTCCGGTAAAATGCAGAGTGTTGTTGGAGAAGCTTGCGTTCCGCAGGAGGTATGGACCCTTGGCGACGATGGAAGTCGGACTCTGCCTCGGAGAGATGTGCCCAGTCGTGTCAGGGAGGTCTAGGATCCAGTGATTGTAGGCGTCGTTCCTCCAGAGTAAATTAATTTTGAGATTGCTAAACTTCACAATCTGCCGAGTGTCGTAAACCCTCCAATGAACAATTCGCAATTTTCCAGTTTCACAGCTCGTAACGTTCGTACCGTCCGTACCGTTCTTAAAGCTTGGCCTTCCTAGGGCAGACGGGACAGCTAATTCATGCTCCTCATCAGCCCTTCCGTACAGGATTAGCAGCGTCTTGTCATCATACTTCTTCCAGGTGAAGATCTCAGCGGAGGAGTAGACGAGGTTGAAGCCCCCCACGTCGTAGTCGGTGACAGGTATCTTGGAATCTCTTCCATGGAGGGAGAGCCCCCGCCCCCGGGGCCCATCATGGGAATGGTCACGTTTCCATGGGATGTCGGGACGCTAAACTTGTACGGTGTGAGAGAAGTAGAGGCGTAATCGACGTGACGGACAAAGTAGAAACGGTTCACGTTGCCAACGATGGGGGCAACCTGTAGCTCAGGAGTGCTGACGAACGCGGTGGTCGTACTCGGCTGTGGTATGGCAGTGAGGTAGGCGTCAGAGACGTGCAACCATTGAGATTTGATCTTGGCCTGGCTGTACTTCTCGTGACCGATGCCGCGGTTCTCCCTGATTGCAGCGCCGTGATCGTACGAAGTGTATCTTTCCGGATGGCCCATGTTACCCCAGTTCGTACCGCCATAAGTCTATCGGGGGCTTGTCAGCAGTCTGGCGCATCTGTGGGAGAGAGAAAACACAGATCTCACCATGTACATGTTGAGTATCTTGATTGATCGAGATACGAGTTCCTTGACAAAGACTCGGCCGAACTCATGGTTGATCTTTGCCGCGCACTTATTGAGACCGGCGCCTCCCCTGGGTTTGCAGTTTAGACCAATGTTTGCCAGGAGAGGGGATCAAACAATCTTACCAAGTGTCACGAGCAGGGCCCTGATACTCCAGCACAGAGTACGGCGTGCTTGGACTTTGTTGAGTGTGATTTTCGTAAGTGTACGTCGGGCTGGTTGTCCAATCAGTAAGATCACCACCTATTCAACAATCCATGAGCATTGCCATGTTTCCCAAAGGATAAAACCACTTACACCCTTTGTACAAGGGATAAGCGTCATGAGAATAAATATCAAGTTCCCCTTTGCCGGTGCCTGGAGCCCAGTTACCCAACGGCACCGCGTCGTTGCTGATTAGAGGCAAATCGATCCCATTGTCCCGACATTTCTTCTTCATGAACTCCATGTAGTTTGGATCCAAGAGCCTCTTGAAGTCCTTGATGCTCTTCGCCCCGACTGATAAGCTATACTCGTTCTCGGGTTGTAGCAGGATAATGGGACCGCCTTGCGTAATCTGGTTCGCATATATGACCTCCAGCACCTTGGTGACGTAAGTCGAGGTAGCATTGAGGTGGCCCGGCGCCATGGACCTCAACTCTCCCTTCACGCGCTGGAGCCAGCCTGGGAAGCCGCCTCCTGATAGTTCCGAGTTTACGTAAGGGCCAGGGCGAGCGATGAGATAGGGACCCGCCTCGGCAGCGGCGTCGCCCATGTGGACTTGACTGGGTGTCCCCTCGACGAGGGCCCAGTTGACGTAAAAGGATACTGCGTTGTAGCCCAGGGCTCTCATCTTCTGGAAGACGTCAAGCCATAGCCCTCGAGAAGGAAGACGCCACTGGTGGAACTCGCCAGACAGGGGAACTATTCGCTCCCCTCTGATGGAAAGGGAGTGTTCATCCCAGGTTACGATGTCTTGTTCAGGATTGTGTGTGTCGGCTCGAGTGATGATGGCTTGGGCCCAGGGGGCGGATAGAAGCGTAAATAGGCCGAAAATGGGAGCAAACTTCATTTTGATGAGGCTCAAATTCACCAGGATCGCTCATGTGGTAAGGAACATGAAGCAGATGGCAAAGACGAAGTCGGCGCGGACGAGCTAAAGGCTCCATCACTCCAGGACGAGAGGAGCTGAAAGTAAGTTACTCACTTCGTATTCTTATACTCAACAAAGCTAGATACAGCCTGTTGAACCATTTCTCCTCTTCAGGGTCTCGTGCGTATTCAATACGATGGATTCCTAATGCTCTCTTGCCACACCCGCGGACACGGACATCCAGACTGGCAAACATCACGGCTATTCGTCTTCTGGCCCAAACATAGTTGTAGCCCTCCTAGACTGGATCCATCGGGGCTTTCCATTGTTGCCGCGCGTACTGAAGCTCGACATCACCTGCCGTTCTGTTATTTAATCTCCCGAAGGCGAGCAGCGCGTCACTTTCTAGGGTAACTTAGGTTTTCTTGTAGTCCAGGACTAAACGGATCGATGGTCATGTGAGTGTAGATATGCGGTAGCATTGCGGTGTAAATCTGTACGAGCGTATCCGGCTTGACACTGCTCGACGACTTCGCCGTTCTTTCTTATGGACGACGATTTCCCTTCCAGCTCTTGTTGTATAGACTTCAAAAACAAGGAAAGGCCCTATGCTCTGTGGTTCTGCGGAATACGCCACCCGGTGGTAGCGGCGGCATTTCGGCACTACTCGATTCTGACCAGAGTATCTGACGTAGGCAATGAAGAGCGATTCTGAACATCCTCGACCGAGTTGCCGTCTTTCCGTGCATAGTGTTACCAGAAGCAGTCACTCAGGGATATTGATTCGAGGCATTGAAAGTTCTAGTCGAGCAGCAAAGCTCTGCTAAGCTGCGCCAGCATTGTCATTTCACTCGCCATCGACAAGGGCGGCATAGCACTCTAGACGCATGCTCAGCTGATGCATTACTCTGGCAGAGAAAGATGAATATACCAGTGACATTATTTCGCGGCCTAGACCGATAACGTCTGTCTGCCTTCTATGTGCCTTAAACGCTGAGAGGTTCGAAGTAGCTTCGCTATATATACTTGACACATCCTTGCTCAACAGGGTCATCTATACCCTTTTCCTTCGTCTTCTCTTTCCCAGCAAATGACGGTGGCTTTCCCACGCGATACTCCAATGAGGGGAAGAACAAAACCAGAAAAAAAAAAAAACTGGACGACCAGGAAAATTGAATCTTAAAAAAGTTCCCAGTGAGGTGCCTTACTGGTTTCGTGACAAAGAATCTGCTTTCCCTTCAAATAGCCCGCGCTGCGCGATGTCGACATCGATGTCCCAGACCTCCGTCCGACCGAAAGCTCACGGCTTTCCTAGGCCTCGGTGTATGTCACCCCCTTATGCTGATAATTCCAAGTGGACTGAACTGCTCCCCATAGTCCCCAGACGTACCAACTCCTTTTCTCCATATCTCAGTGAATCCCAAAAACACAAATAAAGAGGGGTGAATATCTTCCCATTACCCCTCAGAAGTATGAAGAAGGTTGTCAAACCAGTTTAAAGGACCTCAACAACACGGTCCTGAACATTCCTGACAAAGTCTGGAACTTGATCAAATTGTGACGCAGAGCGAACCAAGGCCCAGGCTGTGGCAAAGTAGTGAGGGAACCGGCTGTACAACATGGCGCCCAGTATACATGTAAGAAGTGGAATCTTGAAGATATTAGTGAAATGTGTGAGGTTGTGATCTGCTTTGTAAAACTTACCCAGATGAACCAAAGGTTCTTGTCGCTTCGCATTCCCTTGAACTTGGCCTCACGTGCTCGGAGGAAGTTCTGTTGTTGCTCTTTGGTGATGGCACTCTTGCGTCCGATCCTAAGTACGCTCGGTACTGGTGCCGCACTTGAAGAGGCTTCTATAGTCTCCGCCTCCATTGCTTGCGCGTCGTACGCGGTCTGGGTGTCAGCCACAGCCTCAGCAGCAGCATCGAGAGCAGCTGCTTGCTTCCTGTCGAGCTCCTCTTGAGGGTAAATTTCGTCATAGGCTGGCGGCGGGGCCGAGTTGTTGTTGGTAGTTCTGAAGGATGACAAGTCCCACCAGCGTCCGTCTATTTGTCTCGAGTTCTCGTCATCGGATGAGCCAGGCCTTGATCCAGACATGCCAGGCATAAAAGACGTCACTCTGCCCATGAACTGATTCTGTTGGAGGTAAGCCTGGTAGTCTTGGAATTGAGGCATCCTTGGTAGGGTTGGCATTTGCATCTGAGGCAGGTTGGGGAAGTGAGCCATGGCCTGCTGGAACTGCTGGATCTGAGCAGCAAACTGATCTCTGACAGCTGAAGCTATGGCGGTTGTAGGCGATGCGAGCCCAGATTCCACTTCGTCATGTCCTCGTTGGAGGGATTGTCGATCAGGACGAGGCGTGAAAGCATGACCGGTGGAGGGGCGGCGCATATCGAGCCAAGGCTCTTCCTCTTCTTCCTCATCCTCGTAGTCTCCTGATGAGTACTCGGGGCTCTCTTCGCCATCGTCTGCTGATTCAGATTCACTGGACATGGTCAACGGATCCCACAGAGACCTGAGTGAAGCAGCACTGCTGGCACGGCTGTGCAAGGAGCCTCCACTACGGGAGCGAATGTGACGCTCGCAGCGACGGATGTGCTCAACCACCTTGCGTGAACGAGCAACATCAGCAGGCCGCAATCCTGAAAGGCTTCGGATTGTAGGGTCAGCGCCGGCTTGCATCAGCCTACGGACGATCGACTCATGATCGTTCAAGGCCGCCAAGTGCATCGGTGTGAAGCCACCCTTGTCTCGCAAATCCGGATTGGCGCCGCGCGCCAGCAGACCCGCGACAAAGCGGTGATATCCCAGAGCACATCCCATGTGGAGGATGGTTTGACCGGTACTTCTCCTAAGGTCCAGGCGAGACATTCTCGGGTTGTCGTCCAGATCAATCAGCTCCAGCAGCTTCAGCAACTGAGATTCTGTGCTCATGTTAAAGGTGCTTCCGCCGAAACCAGTGTTGTTCGAGGCACCAGAAGCTCCCCAGCTCGAGTCTCCTTGTCCGATGATGCGTTGAGCAAGTTCCTTCACATCAACCATTTGACCGGACATCTTGTGACCAAGGATCGAGAGTGCAGTGCGGATGAGTTTCTCCTCGTCATCATCGACATACTTGAACGCCTGATTCTGCTTGGAAAGCGCGGGGAACGGCTGTCCCGCTTGCGTCTGACTCTGCTTAAAAGTAACCACCACAGGTCCGGAAACGGGCGATGGGGGCAACAAGCAGACCAAAGAAGACTCGCCCCAGAATGTGGTCGTTGTGGCCTTCTGGTCTCCAAACAGAACCTCCAGGCCCTGGTAGAAGCTGGCACCAAGAATAGTAACTTCGATGCCACCGGATTTGGGTCCCTCATTTGGAATGATCTTGTGGATCGTTGGTTGGGGTCGAGCAGGAGCAACATTCGTAGGCATGAAGGACATGGCGTTGAACTGGCCTTGGGGCACAGCATTGACGCCATTCGGTATCCTACTGGGGCTAGCCGCGCGACTCTGGTGCGCCGAAGCTGGGGCAGAAAACATAGGCATTGCCATGTTCTCCATGCTCGCGGATCGGTTCGCGTTGGTGAACATTGTCTGGTCATTACTATTCGGAGTCGGGGGACCGGTCGCATACTGCTGCGGCATATTCGGAGGGGCCCCGTTTTGGAAGACTGTGTCTGGGGGAGTCTGGAAGTTGGTAAGATTGGGGGTGAAGGGAGAAGTCGAAGCGGAAGTAACTGTAGGCACTGGGTTGACGGGCATCTGTGTGGGAGGCGGCGTCGTATCCAGGCGAGTCATTGCCATTCCGATAGGCACTCTCGATCCGCTGGCCTTGCGCTTCTTGGTTATCGGTCCCGAGTGAGCATTGGGGGAGGGCGGCCGGGACAGGGACCGAGCAGATGTCGTCGAAGGTGCGGGAGCTGGCGGCTTGGTCGCGGGGTTCGGAGCGGGGAATGACGGAGCTGTAGGGGCGTTTCGGTTCAAATTCTGCAGGTCGGAGCTAGAGTGCGAAAGTCGGAATGGAGCCCCTCCAGAGTTGAGGGGGCTGGTGTCCAATGGAGTATTCATTATTGGCACAATATTGTTCTCTGAACCCTGCGTAGCGGGAGGGTTCAACTGGGGAATCGGGTGCGTCTTGTGGTCGTCAGTGATCATGATGGACTGCGACATTTCCTGTGCGACGACACGATCTTGCCAATCCTTGATAGTGAAGATAACCTGGAAACCCTGTTTCTCGGCGTGATGTCGGCAATAACAAGCGATTCTCATCGGCGCGTCCACTTGCATAGCTCCAACGGGAGTTACGGGTTCCGGCCGCCCTGTGACCGCAGAGTCCGATACGACGCCATTCGGGGTTTGCCACTCCTTGATTTCTTGCGTATTGAACACAATCACGCGCCGTGTTTCGTCCCGATTCCACATCTCTTCCTCTTCTACTTTCTTGATCTTCTTCCTCGCGGCCCGCTTCCGTTCACGCGTGATGCAGCCAGCGCAAATGCGGACCTCGCCTCCGTTTTGCGGCTTATTTTCCTCATCATCGTCGTCGCTAGCAGATCGGGCGTTCGTGACAGGATTGTGAGTGGCGGCTGCGGCGCGCTGGAAGGCCTTGCGCCTGTTTTCTTCACTATGCATCGCGCTAGTGCACACTAACATGGTGTAAAGCTCCAAAGTGTCAGGAGAACGCTCGGCTGGGGGCTTCGCTAGCAGTTTTGGCTTCGAAATGGTATGTGTGGGCAGGTGCAGACGCTTGATGCCTTGGGGGAGGGGAAACAGAGTCATCTTGATGGGAATCTGCGTTTCCACGCGGGACTTATTCGGCGTTGGGTGAATTGTCAAACGCGGCTGCCGGTTAAGAAAATCGTAGTTGGGTTGCGTGAACATGGGCATCTGTTGAGGCATGACCGGTAGACATTCGTGTGAGTGGAATTGAGGCTGCAATGACATGTTCTGTACCATCTGATGCTGCGTTGCGGGGTCCAGCTTCCCTGGCCAAAATCCATTCGGGTTCATGGCGTTCATTGCGGCGGCGTTCGAAAAGTCTGGAGGCGCGCTCGGCGACGGCGAGCTGTTGAAGAAGGCTGACGGAGAAGCCTCGTGGCTCGTTATCATATTCTGAGACATGGGTGAACACTCCCTCGAGCTCGTCATTTTCAGTCCGTTCATGGGCTGTGATATGGAGTATTGCTACGAAAATTAGTCGCACTTCTCTAGAAAATAGAAGGCATTACTCACCGAGTTCCTCTTGGCGTGGCTTGCGGTCCTGGCGTTGCTTGGCACAGAAACCTTTTGTTGAGGGCCGTTGGTATGAATGGTGGGCATCTCAGGCGACTCCATGTTGGCAGGGGCAGCACTGCCGACAGCGTTCGGACTGCTTGAGGCGCTCTCAAAATCGAAGGAATCATTCATAAACTCGTCGGCTCCCATGTCGAGGCCGTCGGGCAGGGTACTCGCGTCGGCGTGCGCGCCGAAGAGGTAGACACTGTCTACTGGGCGGCCGGCAAAGGCCGAGGAGGATTCCCAGTCAGGCTTGACATCGGCGCCATCTGTCATCATCACGTCGCCCGCTGTCAAGGCAGTTTTTCCGGAGGCAGAGCTGCCGGTTCTCTTCGAAGAGTCAGAGTCGGAAGACGAGTCGCGAAATGAGTCGACGAGGGAATCGGGAGATCCTGCTGCGACTGTTCCGTTGGCCAGCAGAGTGGCCTGGGGCTCGAGCGATTTGGTTTCGTGTAGTGATTGAGATGAGTCCAAGAACTTGAGGGCGTCGGGGTTGGAAAGATCGAAATTCTGCATCGGGCTCGAGGCACCGAAGCCCTCCTCGTCGTAATCCAAGTACTCGTTGAAGTCGATTGTGGCGGACATAACCGGAGCGGATGGTATAGGACTGGCACCGATAGCGGCACCAGCATTCGTCATACCTTGACCAGCAACAATGATCGAGGATGGAAGTTGAGGCCGACGACGACGGCGACGGAGATGGCGACGAAAGGGGAGGAGGTGAAAGCTCGGTCTGGGGATGTTGTGGGGGAAAGGGCGTCTCGTGGTATAGTGGTGTAAGGTAGTGTACCTAGCCCAGGCAGTGGAGTGGGGCCCACCGTCCAGTGTGCCTCTAATGCGAGTCCGACCCGGGAGTCGCGAGTTTTGCAAGAAACCTAGAGCAGCAGTGAGATTTGTCGCACTGGGCTGGCAAGCAAGGGCCGGGTTGGGCCGGGTTGGGCCGGGGGGATTGTGAGATTCGAAAATTGGGATGCCTGTCGCTTCTGTACTGTGCTCTCCTCTCCCAGAAAGCAGAGTAAATGCGATATCTGTATGGTGCGGAGCTGATACGTAGCAGATATGGCAACCTAAGGAGTCCCTCGTGGCGCCGGGAACGCGAATGTCTTCTTCTCTCTCTCTCTTGTGTGTGTATTTGTGTGTATTTGTGTGTCGTCGCCGGAGGTTGAAGAAGGATTCGTTAAATTGGTTTTCCCCCCTCTGGTCTCTCCCGTTTGAGAGGGGAGTGGTAATGTTAGGTTAGGTTGGGATGGGCAGAAGGGAGGGAGGGAGGATAGCGGAAATTGAGTGCCCAGAATCGGAGAGATCCAGTATGATTCCCCAAATACAGCTCCCACCACCTTCTGGTTGGCGGCAGACGCATGCACGTACGGACGGACAGTCTAGGCGGTAACAATGTCTCAAAAAACGTAGCTGTCCTTCTGAGCGGTGACTCGAGATTTGCCCTGGGCTGGACAGGGGCGGGGAGGGAGCAATGGAGATGCAAATCGGGGACAAACGAGAAACCAATCAGTCTTGCCAATGCGTGTCGTGCCAATGTCTAGTTGTCTGCGTCTAGACCGATGAGTGATTGGTAGTGCGGCGGCCGTTGAGGGGAGCCGACAAGAACGTCGAGACGGATAGGAGGAGTGCGGCAGCGGCAGCGAGGACGAGACGGCTAACCAGTATTGTGCGACCTTGATGAACGGGCGTTCCGGTGACCGGAGAGGTTGACGTCTCTGACATGGAAAGAGGCAAGGAATGTCGCTGGTTTGGCTGATTTGGCTGATTTGGGTTGAAGAGCGGCGTAAAGAATGATGTCGAGGAACGAGACAGAAGGTCAGCCACTCTTGTACAGCAACCCGGGCGGCGGCCGAATCAAAGACACACGCACAGACACGTCGATAGTACGAACAATGGTGGAATGGAACGAAATGTGGATCAGAGGCGTTTTGGTCGTTTGTGACTTGAGGCTAGGTTGACGATGTGCGCCTGTGTGTTGTTGTATCTGTGGCCGGGCGGGTAAGGTAGGTCAGACTGAAAGGTCTCGACCTCAGGCAGTTGAAGCGGCCCGGCGTCTATGTACGGCGCCAGAAATAACTCTGGGTTAGGTGTCCGAAGACAGGAACCTGACGCAAGCTCGGGCGAGAAGGTTGTCGTTGTCCCGTTCGTTGAGTGTTCAAATTGAACGAGTACGATCGAGCTACCTATCAGTCCGTCTCCTTCTCCGATCGGCCTTCCGGCAAAAGGTGGTGTATGGCGTACTCGTAGAGAGCGTCTACGTGTAAGGTATGTGATATGTATGTAAGGTACCCATGTAGGTACCTTGCCTGTTCCTACCTACCTTACCTGAGGTGCTTCTATGCAATACCTCCACAACGACAGCACCTTCCTGGCAGGGACTGCCTACGCAAGTTGAAATCGCAACAGAGGCTTCCAAGTTGGGCCAAGCTACCTAAGTTACATACAAGTTTGACCCCCGTCTTGAGTCCAGAGTAAGGGAGCTGGGAAAGCTGGAACTGACAGACGCCCTGTGCTTTGCTTCCCGAGCCGCCGCCAGCTCTTGCTCATCCTGCCTTGCTGCCCGTCTGTCGTCCATCCTTCATCGGCCGCCATGAGGTTGGTGGTTTGGTCTGGTCTGGGTGAGAAGTGATACCCTTAGGCTCGGTGTCCACTTGCCTGCGTACACCTTACCCAGGGACTTTTGATATGGCACCCTTCTTTTTTGTTTGGTTCTTTTTCCCATTCCGTTGCTGTTGCGTACCTGTTATTGCCTGATCCTGACTTGGCTGCACCTACTGCATCTCTGGTCCACATTGTCACTGGACACTCGATGGACTTGCCTGCAAGGCCACATCACAAATAAGGCGTGAATGCGTGGGCAGCAAAATTGTGACTGAGGTGAGCAAGTATGGCGATACGTACCGGATTCACTGCGTACCTACCAAATTAGCTAAGGCGCCTTAGTCGACGGAACGCATTACGCGAACGCACCGTGTGGCTCTTGCGCCACGCGCCGCCAAGACAGATGGCAGCCCTCTCCGAGGACCCACTCCACGCCCCGAGTCCACTTAAGCCGCTTTCTACTCAGCCAATAGGGATTTTACAAATTCTGGCAGTCCCTTGCTAGGGTCTGAATACAGTGTGTGAACATCATACATGTTCACCCCCGGTCTGCAAGTGCGAAAGCTGCGAGAGACATCCCACATCCCTTCCATTGCTTCACCCGGCCTGGCCAGTGACTTGACTGATAAGCCAAAAATCACCTCCTCACCTAAGGTACAATTCTGAGTCTTCAGATCACGGTACCCCACGTCAGGGCAGCCAGGGCGGGCGGCGAGGAGGGCACTCTCGACTAAGGTACCATACTAGAACACGCGTACCTAGGTAGGTAAGGTACCTAAGTCTTCGCTTGCGCAGCAGCAATTCTGCCAACCCGCCTGCTAATCTCTGAATCCACTTCAGCCCAGAGGAGGATCACCTTCATTCCTCGGGGCTCCTCCCCCCATTCCATTCCCACTGTTTCAACTCGACGTCTTTCTGTGCCTTTACGGCATAGTTCGCAGGAAACATCCAAGGCTCCAGCCACACCCCTGGCCCTGCTCTGTGGACTGCCATCCCGATGAGGTGTGGCCAAGATGCGATGCGGCGTCGCAATTCCGCCACTACCTTCCTTGCCCTCGCAGGCTGACTTGCCTTCGCCTCGCCAACTTGGCCAGCAATCAACGTCAATGTTCCCTCATCTTGCAGGCTTGGGAACTGCATCTTCAACCAAGGCACTCGGGAAGCATGGCATCTACCTACCGAGTACGGATACGAACCCATTCTCGTAGAAGCCATCACCAGGCTTTCCCTTCCTGTTTTCCACCGAGACGACTCCTAACTACCTTAGATCATAAGGCTTGTTGTTAGGTACAACACGTAGGTAGCCTCTCTCACGGTTTTCTCACAAACCCGGCCACTACCACACGGTTAGACCAACAAAACTGCAACCTGGCCTTTGCTTTTGGCTTCGAATTGCGCCGAACCTCCGGTTGCCGCGAGGAACTAACTCCCGTCTCCCACAGACACTGCCATCTGCCGTGCCACGGCCAGTAGAAGACAATGGAAATCACACCGCGGCGGTAGGTTCTTTTCCCAGTCAACTTAATGTGAGGTATCGACTGGCAATGACTGCAAGTCCGGGTACCTTGGGACCTTGCGCTTAGTTGGGTATGCAGCAAATCAAGCACCACCCCCTCAACAACAGACGATGCGACCTTGCGGCGTCTCCTAAACTCAACTTCGGCCGGACCGTTCTATCCAAGGAAAACCACTCGGTTTTTCCAGAAGAGCATCCCGACCTGACCATTTCTTTAGTCGTCGTGACGTCCAAGACACTCTTCCTCTTCCCGACGGGAGGCGGGAGCCAGCTGGTAGATCGTGTCCCATCCCATTGGCCTGTAGCTCTTATCCTACTAACGATAGCGACTAACCAAAGACTCAAGCCAAAATTGGGGGAAAAAAGAAGGGGAAAAAAAGGGCGCGAACCTTTTGACCGGTAGCAGACACCCCTGGAAGAAACCGCGCAACACACACGACACTGCCATAACAGCCCCGGCAAATAACGGGTTGCCAGAAGATATCATGACCGGCGCGGCTAAGATAAGGTAACTCTGTGTGCAATCTTGCATCCGATGTCGTATATCCCTCGGAAGCATGATAGACCCTGCCGCGCTTCTTCTTCTCCCCAATGTCAGGAACCAGAACCCGGTGATGGATGCAACCCTTGCCGCAGAATGGTATGTCGACGTCTGCACGGGCAATCAAGGCGACGACCAACAGCTACATAGTACACACCACACCACCTTTCGCTGTCAGCCAAAGAAGTCAACAAAAGGGTCGATCAATTCCCTTTCGTGCCAATTCTGTACCTAGCTCCAGCCTTTTCGCCTTGCCGTCTGAGCGGTTTTTACTTAGAGAAGGTCGGCCAACTAACCAACCTCCCTCTTAGCGACGTCAAGATGCGACGCTTCAATCTTTTAAGCTCCGACGTCGCTCCGAATCTCGCACAAACGCCCGCGACCAGGTTTTCTTTTAAATAAATAAATAACACCCCCTCGCCAAATCAGGTGTGTATCGCGCCACACGCGCCGTAGTGTGTACACGATAGCTGTGTGCGCTCTGCGTACACTTGTGAACGGCGTCACCAGGATAAAACTCGTCATGTAAAAAAAAAAAAAAAAAACCCTTGTAGCCTGCTAGTAGTACATTGCATGAAAGTGTGGTCTTCATCGATACCCTTGTTGCGATGTATCGATCTCGTCATCAAAATAACCGCCTGACCCGGGGCGAAACTGACAAGAGTTAATCAGCTGGTCGAGGCAACTGCGGTCAACCTGGTTCACCACTCAATTCCTGGGTCTGCTAAATGACTTGAACGAAAGTAAAACTGTCTTGCGGTCATTGGATTGACCGCCGTGGCCTTTCGAAGCGCACAAGGGGAAATCCCCACCATCAGGGGGTTAAGCCTGAACCAACACCGAAAGGCGCATCACAAATGTCCAATTAGTATAAGCAACTATCTAAATTCTCCGTTTGGAGGAAATATACAAAGAGGTCTAAAATCGAGGTCTAGGGCTTTTCTGGGTTAGGATGCCAGAAATGACAGTCCAGATCTAAACGCCCAGATGAGACCTTTTTCAACAACGGGGCAGGCGGACAGAAAGAGAGGGGCTCAAGCCACGCTTGGGTGTGTCCTCCGGAACACATTCAGACACGCATTCGCTCTGGCAATGCTTTGAACGAGAAGGCCGCAACACGGATACTTACCCGAATTGACCTGCCGCGCTGCACGAGGACTACCCAGCATCGCATGTGTCTGCTGAAGTAAGTGGAAGTGCTGCATCAGAAATTCTACTGTTCGCGGGGAGCTTCCTGGGAGTTGGGCGCCTCATCGGGAAACCGGATCGTGCGATTCGGCAGCTCAAGTGGCGGAGACGCCGGCGACTCACGCTGATCAGCCGCTTCGGTCTGAAGAACACTGTCTTCGGGTCCTGATCGCTGGGCCGGTTCGTCAAGCCGCTTAGGCGTAGACGTGCCTGACTGGCCAGATCGACGCGGTATGATCGTCCCGCCGATTCGGTAGACCGCTCGGCCCATTTCCGACTCAGACTGCGTTCCGGACTCGGCATCTGCTGCTCCATTGTTGGACGCGACGGACCTGGACCGGCCGAAGGGGAACGCGACCCGGCCACGTATCCGAAAGGAACGCGGCTCGTCGCCGTCGCCGTCGCCGCTCATGAAGGATACACCCCGAGATAGGGTTCGAGGGGCATAGTAACCGAGCTTTCCGAGCGGGATGCTCAGCCCGTGGACAACCTAAGAAACAGTTATTTCGGTCTTTGATTTGCAAGTCTTGATTGAAGGGGGCGAGGCGGGATTGCTCCCTGTCACTTACTATACTGCAGACGGCGAGGAACCAGACAACAACACGAACGACCTCGCTCAAGTTGGTGACATCTGACCGGGGCTCGTCTCCCTCATTCAGCGTGCGAATGAACTCGATCGTTACGAATAGATAGAAAACACCCGAGACACCAATGGGCCCGAAGAAGCCAACGAAGATGGCTTGCTTCGCCTGTTCGATCTGCGGGATGAGCTTGTGAACCGCGAAGACATACGGTAGGCGCCTGAACATCAGAACGAGGATTCCGAGGGGAATGAGGCGGTAAATGGGAATCACTTCGTTGTGAAGGAAATCGTTCCAGGGTATGACGGCGCCATACCACATAAAGATAGTGACGTTGAGAAGCATGTCAATCGTGGGCTGGAACGAATCGTCCTCGGTCTCGAGGCGAAACCAGTCGTCCCAGGTGAAGGCATTGCCCGCGATGAAGCAGGCGAGAACATCGTCACTGCCTATCATACCGCATGTTCCAACAATAAAAAGGGCTAGCGAGATGGCAAACACAAGGAAGCTCTCGCGGTCGACATACTTGTGGCTCTCGGCCCATCTTAGGAGTCTTTTGGCCAGCCATCCGACAACGGCTCCGTAGATGACGCTGAGAATGATGGTATATCCCCAAGTCTCGCCGAACCACAGTCCCATGGCCAGACCGGCCCCGCCAGAGACCTGCTTACCGCCGTCGCCGGTGTACTTGATCAAGTACAAACTGTCGGCACTATCAGTCTTTGCTCACGTTGAAATTAGGGTACAAATCTACGCACGCGAAGAAGAGAAAAGGATATCCCAGGCCATCATTGGCTCCCGACTCTGCGATGATGAGATTCTGCAGCTCCTTGGGGATGTTGTGGTCCGCAAATCGCCCCTTCACGATAACGTTGGACAGTACCGGATCCGTAGGCGTCACGCAAGCGCCAACGGCGAGCGCGTGAAGGAACGGTAAATTCGGCACCAGCCCCCAGACTAGTAGACTCGTCGTGAGCCACATGCAGGTCATGACGAGACCGACAAGTAAGGTCATCGGTTTCCACTGCGTGCGGAGGTACCGGCTGGGCAACTGGACACCAGCCAACACCAGCTGCACGCCGAGCACCAATCGCGAGAAAGCGAGCGTCACGCTTTCGACATTCTCTTCGGACCCCGCGTACTCGACTGGCCTGATCAGATTGGCTGCTGGGGGCGAAAAGGCGACACCCGCCAAGAGCGATATCACTGCGGATTCCTATTAGCCATACAATGGTCCAGAAATGCCCACACTCCCCGGTCTGGCTCTAAGAAAACTTACGCGCCTCAGAGAGATAGTATTTCTCCTTGCAGAGGTACGAAACCAGCCCGAATACGGATATCCATCCTCCCAACACACCGACAATGATGTTAAAGTTCGTGACCGCCAAAGTAGGCATCGTATGCGGCGGCGGGGTGGTGCGGTGCGCGATGGTGCTGCCTCAAACCAAGCTTTCGCCAAGTGCCCAAGTGCTCCCTTCCTCCACAATTTACGTAGGGCAACCCGCGATCTTGTGCCAGATGCGCCAATCAAAGAATGCTGCTCTCCACTGCCAAGTGTCTCTTCTATCGACCGGGCCTGACCGGTCACCTTCGATTTCCAGGCAAAATAGCAGAATCGGGCCCTCGAAAACCGCAAAAGAAGTCGTTTTTAGCGAATCGCGTGGCTCAGAATAACGAAGATGGGCGCGGCGCTTGCGTGGTTGACTGTCATTGGAGAGAGCAGGACGTCGCTCAACTTGTCGTTTCGGTTTCGAGTCTCCCTTGCTTCCCTCTTTGCCTCTTTTGCGAACCTGCCAAGTCGAGGTTTGACGGGGAAGAAAGAAAGAAAGAGAGAGCAGAAGTGAGACAAAGGCTAAAGGGGCGGTCTGGCGGAGGAGAAAAACAATAGGCGTACTCGATAGGTTAGTCGATGACGTCGATTGCAATTAGGTCAAGGCGATCTGCGCTTGTCCAGTTCTGACAATTAGATGCGGCTTTGACGCGGCGGGGCGGGGGAGGGCCTTTGTGTCGTTTTAGGAGAGATGCAGATGCAGGAGAGGGAAAGTGCTCTTTGCAGGAAAATGCTCTATGCAGAAGGAGAATGGGAGAGAGGACACGGAGATAGTGGCGGCGGCAGGAGTAGGGACGAACGCAGTAACCCTCTTTCTCTCACGTTATTCGCTGGCAGGCGCATCATCACCGCTGGACACACCACGGGATAAAAATTTTTGGTAGGGGTCGTCCTCTTCCATGACCTTGGAATTCCACTCCAGTTTATGCGGCTCCTTTTATCCCCCTGCTGGTTCAGCTTGCGTGGTGTAAGGTAAAGCCTGTGTCCGACGGATAGCATTAAATTGACGGAGTCGATTTGTTATATTGCCCGACCTAACCCAATACGTTAGCTAGCCACCACCGCCACGATCTATCATTACTCACGAAGTACTGGTGTTTTTCGGTACAAATGCCGCGCATAATCTCTTTTTTACGCTAGAATTGGCCTTGTCGCTGAAAAATGCAATTTCACCGTGAAAACAGCTGTTTTAACATAATCTATGGATGGATATCATAACCCTATTTTTTTCCTACGCTAAAATACGCGCCCAAAATAACAATAACAAAGCGATATTTCGGCGATAACCTCATGGGCTCCAAAGCTCCGATAAATGTACCACAAGCTCGAGGTACTTTGCAAAAGGTGGGTATTATGTGTGTGGCGCGGTATGAGGAGCTTCGCCAACATGTTGGGTTTAGCGCGGGCAATATAACAAATCGACTCCGTCAATTTAATGCTATCCGTGTCCGACTCTGACCTACCTATGTACCTTACCTTACCTAGGTAGGCAGGCGGGCCGGTTTTCGTCGGCCTTTTGTTTAGGCCGTTTTGCATGGGCATCAAAATTGTGTGTGCCCTGCGCAACGGCGGTATGTCTGCCTGACTTACATATTGCCAGACTGCCAAGGATTTCGGGATATATGTCCGGGGTTTCGACCTCGTGCGTTTTGCTAGATGGATGCCCACAACTTCTTACGAATTAGAGGGTTATTGTGAGCAGAATAAGGCTCGGCGTCTCGCCGGCGTCACCCTACTAGGTCTAGAGCAGAAAGGCAAGCTCGGTCAGAGCGCTGGATACCTCCGCGGGGATGGACGATTGGGTGCATAAATGCGGACAACATTGGGCTAGAACTGTATACCAACGGTCCATTACCTCGATTTCCTGCACAAGACAAACGGTGATCAGATGACAATCGTAGGGGTTTGAGAGGGGCTTTGAGAGTGGGTTTGATTCAGTTACTGAGGGGATATCTCCGTGTCAAAAGAAAATAAGGCCACCCATCGCTACAATGAAAATACCTCGAACTCCTCAATCATAAACGTTGCACTCGAAAAGGAAAGCTCAGTGACAAAGCAACACAACAACATCCTTCTCCCCAACCCGTTCTCGGTCATTCACAGGACTCGACACCACTCAATTTGGACAATTGAAGTGATTCTCGAGACTGCGACACGCGTCTGCTGCTTCCACCGACGACAGTCGACGTAAATATAAGCGCGACCACCACACACGTCATTTACCGACGACGCGCAAGAAAGAACGCAAGGTGCTGATTTCTTCCACCCGTGAACCTGTTGAATCCATAAACGCTGTTCCTATGTGAGCCTTGCACATGTGCTTTATTCTCGTGTCTACGCAGGTGTCGACATTGGGTACATGTCGTCATCTGCGTCGTCGCTTGCTTCCGTGATCTTTCTCTTCCTCAGACTCGATATCGAAGATATCGTAATCGAGGTAGTCTTCGTTCTCGGCCTTGACCCCCGTCTTCAGCTTTGTCCGAGCCTTTGCAGTTGTCGGTGCACCTTGGCCGGCATAAGAAGCACTTGCACGTGCTAACCTGTCCGCTTCCTGGGTCAGGATATCGTCTAGTTCGTCCTCGATAGACTGTTCGAAATCTGTTTTCAGCTTCGTACGGCCTTTCGCGGGTTTGACCACTTCTTTGGGAGTACCGTAGGCACCCGCAACCGCCAACTTGTCTGCTTCGATATTGCCCTCGGTACTCGAGTGTCCCTTAACCCAGGTGAAACGAGTTTTCGCCCTCGCGAATTCGCGCTCAACAATCTTCTTCCAGATGGGCTCAATCAGGTCCCTGTTCTTGACATCGTTGCCCTCAGCCGTCTTCCAACCCTTCTCTTCCCAGGTTTCAGCCCATCTTGTGGCACAGTTGATGGAATACATGCTGTCGGTCACGATCTGGGCCGATTTGGTGATTGGTATGCTTTGGAGAGCGCGCAAGACAGCGGTAAGCTCAGCCCGCTGGTTTGTTTGTGGTTCGCCATCGAGACGTTCGGAAACGTTTCTGGGAGTGTTAGCTCATCTGGCTAGGGAAAGCCCTCCTATGGGTCCAGGAATGTGATGTGCCAAAGCACATACTTACCGGGGATCATTCTTGCCGAAGTAGACGCCCACACCAGCCGCGGAGATTTTTGTGCCGTTGCCCAAACTACTGCCGTCCGTATAGATTTGAATCATGCCAGGCTCCGTCTTCAACTCAGCATACTTCGGCACTGACGTGGAAACCCGACCGTACTTTTCCCGAACCCGTTCCAGAGTTTCCTCGTCGGCCCATTCGTCCATGAACGCAATCGCCTCGTGCAGCGTGTCGAACCTTTTATACTTGGGGCCCTTGGCCCCCCTCGTGGAATCCTGAGCTTCCGTCCAATCGTTGAAAATGCCTGTGTAGTTGCCGCGTGCGACAGCATAGTATCTCATCGGCTTCGGTTTCCCGCCCCTGTCCGGGACTTGCCTGCCCGCCACAAACGCCTCCGCGTCTTCCTTGTGCGTGAATGATTTGTCTATACGGACGCCAATCGTAAGCCGGAATCCAAGATGCCTGGAAGCCCCAGCTTTCTCGACTTACACACAGCCCCATGGTATCCAGTGGTTTGTTCTTGACATTTGTCCCATGTCTCGTACACGCCTGGCCTCTTACCAGACTTGACGGCGTACCACTTCTTCTCCTTCTCCGTCTTCGGTTTCTTCCAGTTCTTTCCGCTCATGGCGGAAGCTCCTCTCTTTTCCGTCATGTCCTCGAGTGAACGTTGTGGGATTGCAAAGACTCCCTGGTGTTTATCGCGTTCGTCGCGCGCGTCGCGGCTGTTCCGCCAGGGTGTCGAGCTTCGTCGCCTTCTAATAAATAGATTCGGCACGGCCACAGGAGAAGCGAAAGAGCTGGAGGCGGTCGTTTTGAGTACGATGTGGTCAACGATCTTTGTCCGGGAAGCTTGAAAATGCATGCGTCAATCGCTGCAAAACCCATTCATGTGCGAATCGCGTGGGAGGAGTCAAAGGCGGGTCATCCTTCAAGAGCGGGCCGCAGGGGTTTCCAAGGCTGCGGGTTCAAGACCGTTTTCTCAACACCTGCCTTTGTTCGGGCGCATATCGAAACATGGAACGAGGGAAAAGCGTAGATTGCGGCAAGGGCCGACGACAGAGGATCGACGGCTGCTTTGGAAGTGGTTTGCCGTACTGCGAAGTTGCTGTTGCTGGATTTGGGGCGGCTGATAAGATAAGGTGAGTACCACCTCTTTCCCCGCAAGGCCTAATTACGGAGCAGCAGAGTTTGTAAGGTTTACTTACCTACCTGCTTTGTTAGCGCGTTCCCGTTAGCCGGTCACCAGTCCGGGCCGTCTCGGCCGAGTGATTCAGGTACCTTATGACCTCGGGAAGCAGCACAGCTGGAGACGGGAGAAAGATATTGACACATTAGCTTCCAGTTCAAGGTTTTGCTTAAAATCGTCACAGTAGTCAGTAACTACTGCTAAGTTTTCATTCATCATTCGGCGTGGAAAAGACCCCGCTCTTTTCGGAAATAAAGGTTACCAAGATATAAACACATTGGTTTTACCCATTCACCTTCACTGACCCGCCGTGAAAGTTGAACACTGGATTAAGGGTTTTCTTCTGCATGGCTGACTCGACTGTGTCTACACACGAGATAGCATGGGTATAATTATTGACCTTGCCTCCACTGATGCTCTAGAGACTTCTTCCTAACGCCGCATATCCGACTAGAGCTGAGAGGGCTATCTAATCCCCCTGCTGGCCCTCCAAACCAATGTCTCAGCCAACTGTAACAGTGTAAATTCCATGAAAAAAGCTTGTCAGGGGGCCGATGTAGTGTCTGGCGTACAGAGGGTATCAATACTGGTGTCTTGAGATCGTCCACAGCTTGCATCTTCACTGCTGGTCTCCCTCCACACAAAGACTGTTCAAGCCTAGGCCGGGTCTCCGGCCATAAGCACCAAGGTATTTCCGTAAAGTCCCATGGGGACTAAGCATGGACTCTGTGATCAACCGGCGGCAAAGGTCCCACGCAGTCGCTCGACTCCCACTCCCAAGCCAATAAGCTCCAGTTCAACTCGCGTCTCCAGAAGAGACCGAGGCCTTCCCCGCCACCGCATTCATCCAGCTCAGGGTGGCCATGACCTCTGTCCTCCGAGCACATGCCTCCAGTAAGCGGCATGCGATTCGCGAAAACGACTTTGCCCATACGTGAGTGGAGGATAGCCATCGAGCACTGGACGCAAGGCTCATGAGTCAGGTACATCTCCATGCCGTGGCACAGGTAGCCGTCTGTGTTAGGGTGCTCGTCTCCAAAGACCGCCTTCTCGATATCGAGGAGCGGCTTGTCTTGGAAAGCGTCGAGTTCCAGGTAGGGAGCTTCGTTGGAACGACCAGCCACCCGTCGCTCATGGCGAACGAGTTTCTGCGCGACCATGCTGATAGCTCGGAGAACGCAGTGGGCCATCGGGTTGCCGGTACCGCGTTTGTTGGGCTCCTGGTGCCAACGAGCATCTCCAGCAATCGCCACAAGCTCCGACTTTCCGCCTTCACGCTGGACAATGACGGCTCCCATCGGCTCGCCGATTCCCTTTTGCTTGGCCTGCAGAGCAGCACGATGAGCCAGCGACATCCACAGAGATGTCTCGTCTCTGATGGTGTCAGTTGAGCGTCCCACCATGCTAGGGTGAGGTCCGAGGGGGTTATTCTTCCGGTAGACCGTAGGCCAGAACTGCGACGTCCACATGGCCGCCTGAACTTGGGAGGTGGGAGGTACCAAGGGGATTGGGATGCTGGTGAGAAAGAAGTTCTCATCCATGCCTTCGATGGCGGTCAACGAGGTAATCAGCTTCTCTTTGTCGAAGTCCTTCTCTTCGCCGAGCATGATGTAAATCCAAGTTGACTTGCCAGTATGAACTTGGCGGCCCTCGGGCGAGTCGTTCATAAATTGAGTCTTGAGGTGAGCTGGTATGTCAGCTGGCTTCGCGCACCGTCGCAGATGAGGCAAGTTGTTAACTACGCCCTCAGGAAGCATCGAGCGGATGAGGCTTTGAATTCTGAGTCAGTCTGCTGGTCTTCTTGGCAGGTGTTTGAACTTACTTGACGACATCATTGGTGGATTTGGCAGGAGCTCTGGTGAGTAAGGCCTGGACAATAGTGTGGTCCTGGCGAATCTCCAAGGTCGTCTTCAGGGGGATCAGGACACCACGACCCAACTGCTGGGGAAGAAGCTCATCGATGAGTGGGTGAGGCTGGATGACATCGGGGCCAGTGTGCTCAGGCTTCTCGTCGGCCCGGCTCTCTGACAACTCAGAGATGGTCTCCGAAGGCATAGGGTGTTCGACTGCGAGCATTGTGGCGGCTTTCTTCGTTCAATTGTCAAATCGAATTGGAATTGCGTGGGAAGAGAAAGCTTGCACTTGTTAGCATCGTACCATGTATGGTTGTCTGATTCCGTGACTCACATTGACAGGAGGCGATACCTATCAGGGAAAAAACCAGTACACTCGAGATAACTGGTAATAACAGTTCGTTCGCCAAAGGATCACCGCTGGTGCTTGCGATCTTGTTTTTGCGAGCCGGCGGCTATACCTCTCTTTTGACCGCGCGTAGCAGACGATTTCTTAGGCGGACGGAGATTTTGACAGTTTGAAGCCTGGCTTGTGACCTTGGAAGTAGTACAAATGGCCAAACGCGCGCTACGGTTGCTGATCCTGGTGTCGGAGACGATGATTTTTCTCGGTCGAACGGTCGAGAGCTAGACAAATTCCGAAAATTGTAGACTCAGAAGGACCGAGACGGATTCTCGAGGCCGATGGAGAATGGCAGTGGCAGCAATCGACTCTTGCCCTGAACAATTGAAGCCCAGTTGCCGCGTGTGCTTTGGTTGTCACGATTGGAGTCTCCTTCCTGAGAGGTGAAGATTTCTCAGTTGACTCAGTAGGTAAGGTAGGTAGATGACTGAGGGTAATTGCTCTGGGCTGGCTGGGCGGGGATTCAGGTTGTGTAGCCCTCGTCTTGTGCAGCTTTCTACAGTCACCCCGCCAGGCAGTCACAAGGTGAAAGCGGAGAAGGTAATGACGATAGTGAGGCAAGCCCTCACTTCTGCTGTGGATGGCAGGGCTTGATATGTTCTAAGGAAGGTGGCAGAATTGGAAGGCTCTTGCACCCTCGGCCAGCCCTCTTGCTCGTTCCTGTTCTCCCACCCTGCACCCTTTGTCTCCTCCTTCCTTCCTTTGGCACAAAACTCGGACTCTTTGTGTTTCTCTCAGTCTTGCAATTTCAAGATGACTCGAATCCCTTGAGAACGTTCAGGAGGTTGGTTTGAGAGCTGCCGAGAGAGATTTTGCCAAGATATTTGCGATGCAGTTGTTCTTGGAAGCCAACAACGAGCGGAGGTGATATCTTCAGTATCCTTCGGATAGTCTCAGTCTTGGTCTCAGACGTAGCCGCAGCCTTGCATCTATAGATGACTTATGACTTAAGGGGCGGGTGTAACCTGGGAACGCGAAGATCAACGTCGTTGCCGTCGGGGACTTGAAACGACGGGGGCCAAATCGAGACTAAACAAAGAATCAACAAGAAAACGACGTCCTATCGGAACGTCTGGCGCATCCCATCAATCGACAAAGCGTCTGAAGTCCAACAGCTTCTAGAAGCGGTCCGAACTGTGGATTCAGGCGGCCGGGGCGGGAGTGAAGCATCAGAAAATTTGACTCCTTTGACGATCCAGCGCCCCGGCGCCCCGCCCCGGCTCTCAGTCCAGGCACCGTGGCAGGCAGATTTGCAGGGAACAAGGTCCCTGCATCGAATCGTATCGCAGACCAGAATCCACTAGCGGACCCTGCTGCCATACATCTTATCGATAAGCTGCTTTAGCGGATCGCTGAAGCATCTCGGTGCGAGTTCAACGTGGACCCCGCATCAGCGTCCAGTGGCTGTGGGGTCGCGGTCTGCTTTTTGTAACTGCACCTGGGCGGTTCTGCTGCATTTGCAAGTGTTTCCGCCCTTTCTGTTTTCGGAGTCTAGAAGGGACGGTGCCCGGACATCTCCCGGGACCCGTCCAGCTGCCACCCTGCCCGTACGGGAGACACGGAGTATGAGAAGACATTTCGGCGCCGAGAGAAAAAGTGAAGCTTGAAAAAGGCGGGGAGAGAGTCACCAGGCTTGGGGAAGAAGCCCATCGCTGCTGCTTATCGTGGTGAACCACGGGGGGCATAATCTCACCCAAAATACTCCCCATAGACATAACGGAAGGCAAGGATAGACATAATCTCACCCAAAATACTCACCAATACTCCCCAAACGAGTTTTGCCTAGCTTAGCCTAGGTCGCCTGCCTTCAGAAAACGAAACATTCCCCAGCTGCTATGGTTGAGCTCCAGACTTCACCAGTAGAGCAGGGCAGTTCCTGCTACCTATTCCTAGGTGCCTACCTAAGGTGGTATACCGTTCGCGGATTGTCTCACAGAGAACTTGTCACTCTTATCCCCAAGTGTCTCATTGGCCATATAACATTTGGCTGCAGCAAGTCTTACAAGTCAAACAAACTCTTATTTTCTTCGGGAGCACCGCGCCGCATCGCATCGCATCGCAGCTTAGAAATCGTCCAACGGCAACTCAACCCCACGTGTGGAAAGCCCCATCGCCTAGTTTAGTCTTCAATGTCCGATGACGGCACCCCACGCGGCGAAGCCTGTCCTCCCCCGCCAGCCACGACTACAAGCCATTGCTAAACGCTCTTACTAATTGCCTCTGCGTTACTTGTGTTGCGCCGACCCTCGGCAAGCTCTCCTCACCAAACCCCAGAGATTCGCCTCAAGTGACGCTTTCGCCTTTGCAGATCCAGCAGGCATTCCTTGGGCTCTTGGCAAATCTAGGCACACCGGTTGGTCCCCAGCTTGGGAGCAGATCGTGGGATTTTCCAGCACTTGCTTGGTAACCTTTATGTCCGAAAAAAAACGGGGTCTTTTCTACGCCGAATGATGAAGAAAATGGAACTTAGCAGTAGTTACTAAATACTGTGACGATTTTCAGAAAAACCTTAAACTAGAAGCTTGGAATGAGCTATAAGATACTATAAACCTCAATAGGTATACCTCAATAACTAATCTGAGGTTATAAAAATAATCTTTAAAATAGTCTGCTTAAGTGCTATAGTAAAACTATAGGTATTTCTTATTAATCTAAAACTAAGCTACTAAAATATCTCAGTAATCTCTTTATTTTATTAATATTCTTATTATAAATTAAAGTTATAATTTTTTAATAAGTAGATTAATATATTATAATAAAAATATTAATAAAGTATAGAGGTTACTGAAGTATCTTAGCAGCTTAGTTTTAGATTAATAGGAAATACTTATAGTTTACTACTATACTTAAGCACTTTAAAAATCATTTTTATAACTTCAGAAAAAGGTTTAATAAAGATATCAAGAATAGAAATACTTATAAACCGTCATAAAGAAAATACTATAGTTTAAGATAGAGTGGGATTTTTCAGCACGCGACGGCACGGTCTGTCGTTGTACCCCTCATGATGGACGCGGAGGAAGCGGCCGGAAAGGAATAGCTTGCTTGGTTCGACATGCTGCCCAGTGAGTGCCTGTGGCCCCTCACCCTTGAGCGCACTAGGGTCAACCGCGCCGCGGCGGCATCCCTCAGCATGAGGAGTGCTAGTAAGGCCCGCGCCGCCGGCGCCTGAAGCATGGAGGCTATCAGTTCAGTCTTTGGCTCCCCACAATCTGATAATGAGGAGTCCTGGAGGGAAGCTCCGTTGCCTCTACTGCATCCTGCATCCTGCATCCTGCAGTATAACAACAGCGTTGCTCTATCGAAGAGCCAGGAGTCGGGGGGCTTGCTTGCGCCAAATTCCTCCTCCGTCATCCATGCCAAGACCAGACCTTGCTCTGAACGAGGCATGGAGGACAACCTGGTAGCTTCGCGCCTTGGGCGGTGGTTGGTCGGCAGGTTTGGGTTACCAGTTACCATTGGCATGCGCACTTGCCCTTCGCTTGAATGGGTGTTGTTGGGCGCAAGCCTCGCGACTCGAGGCGATGACATGGCGTTCTCTTAGTTTGGCGGGACATGCGGGTTGACATGGTGCCGTTTTCTGCAAGCTATACAACTAAGGTAGGCTCGGCAAAGAGACCTCGTTACGAGTGAAGAGCACATCGCGCACGGGGAAGTCTCTGACATCACTGCCCAGAACCGGAAAAGGTTGGGCGATGTCTCTGGCAACGAACCGCGAGGCGAAAGGGTTTGGTGTTCAGCAACTGACATTTTACAATGACAGACCGTTTCCTGGAGTCTCCAGAGGTTCCACTCACGCCCACGGTCCCACGGTTCATACCTAGAGCACGCAGCAGGCCCCTTCCATCTGGAGAGGTTTGGGGTTGTTCCGAAGGCCAGCCCAAGCGCTAGTTCAGTTGTCGCAACGCCATCGAAATATGTAATGACTATCACCGGCACGCGACCCTCCCAGGAGATGGTGTGTCAAATCATGCTGTGTATCCTATCCCTCTCAGCCTGCGCGTACTTGTCGAGAGAGAGCGGTTGTCGGAGACATGTTGCGACACTTCCTAGGCCACATAATAACACCCGTGTGCGGCAAGCATCATGTTGGCAACATGCTAAACAACGACGGATTGGACGCCAGTCTTGAAGGGGGTGGAACGGGATGGCAGAAGACAGCCGGAAGGTGAGGATAAGCTTTAGGTGGGCGTGAAGGCGTGTTGGCGAGGCTCGTTGTTAGTGGTCCTCTTCCATTGGGCTTGGCTGATGGCTGGAATGCTTTCAAAAGTTGAGATGGCGATAAGAATTGGCCATTCTATGCCGGCACCATTTGATTCAGGAGAGGACTTGGAGGCCCGGTGCTGGAAGAACCGAGTCGTGAAACCCTTTTGCATCATTGCATGGAGGTAAGTGGGAGCAAAGGCCACCCCGGCCAGTAGAGCTTACCGTAAGGTAGTAGAAGGTGAACAACGTACACGTTACACTGCTATTTCCAGGCTGTCAAGGCTGTGTGAGGTGCACGGCAGCAGGAAACACACACAAGACATACCTAAGAACGGACCGGGGGGGCCACGGGCATTGAGCCCGACCCAGGCAGACGGGGAGACGCGAGCGATGGGGCCGGCCGTCAAGAATGATGTTTGGGCTTATTTTGGCCGACGGGAGGTGATTGTTGAGGTTTCCCGGGTCGGGCGTTGGGTGCACGGAAGATGGTGGCTTTCACTGGCTGGCTGGCTGGCTGGCTGGCTGGCATCCATGACATGACCAGACGGTGGACGTTATAGGACTGAGGACGAGGCGAGGCAACTTGGATATGGACATGGAGCATGGGAGGGGGCGCTATGGGCAAAGTGAAGGAGGGCGTGGATGAAATGGCTCCAGGTATTGGACAATACCTGGAGAGACATGGGCGAAACACCAAACGCCAGCGGCTCATCGGGATCCATCCAGAAGGCTGCCCTGGTGTTCCTTATTTTACTTTACTGCCTTTCAGCTTGGCCTGGCCCTGGGGCTAAGGTTTGTAAAGGTTAGCGCGGTTCTTGCGGTTCTTCCCATATAGCAAAGCCCCGCAGGTACTACGCTAACCTGTAAGACCGTGGGATAGAGATGAGATGCCCAGCTGGAGGTTGTTACAGCTCCACTGCAGCTCGGCCGTACTCAGACGATCTCATCTTTTTTTTGACTCACCTCTGCTCTCATGCAAGGCGTGTAAACACCGTACCGCGGAAGATGAGCCGGCTGGCTGGGAAGAAAGGCATATCGCCCTGCTAGCAACACACAAAGCTAATAAAACCCCATAGCAATGTACTGCAGTGCTCATTTTCTGGCCGCAAACACGTGAAATGACCTCAGGAAAAGGTGGAAAGTGGAATGCTGGCTATCAAGCCAGGGCTCACGTCCAGGCCGTAACGGAATCAGGGGCGATCGCTTGGTGGGACCGGGCTTTGAAGCTCAAACCAACCTCACCTCACCTCACTCACTCACTCACTCACTCACCCACTCACTCCAGGGGCCGTAATAAGTTGTTGGCTTGCACTGGTGTGAGAAATATGGCGAGGTGTGACTGGCATGCTCTAGACGCTCAGACGCTGCGTTTGACAAGTCCACCAGTAGTTCGGTAGTGGAATGAATAAATTTAAAAAAAATATCATGCGATTCGAACCACCAAACGCACCAGACCCCGACCGAGCTGACCCCATCCCCATTCTGGGTACACCGCACACCCCTAAGAAGACGCCCCCTATTGAGGGAACGTCTCTAGAAGGAAGAGAAGACCGGCGCGCCATCGCTTGCCGCCTACCTACGCAATAAGGTAGGTAGTTTGTAAGATCCCCTACCTTTAGTACTCTGTCAGGCAGGAAGGTAAGGTACCCTCCGTTGTTACTTCCGGGCAAGTGCATACCTTCTGTGAATACTGGCTAAGGTGAGGTTTTGACTCGTCGAGTTTAGTGGTATTTCCAGGCTCGGCTCGGATCTGGCTTTCTCACGCTTTACGCCTCACTCCCGACGGCTTCCCACACCCAAAGGCACCTTCTACCGTGGGTCCTGAGGCATCTCCAGAAAAAGACAGACGGAGAAGGGACAGCACAGGACACAACGGAAGAGGACAGGACGAGACAGGGCGAGGCTCCTCCTCGTCCAAACGGGCTCCTCCCTCCATCGACCTGACCTGACCACTCTAATAATTCTAATAATTCTTGTGACTTGGCTAGTAACTTAGACTCGACTGCCCATCACTCCATTGCACAGAACCCTACTTCCTTCCACCCACCCCAATCCAACGACTTCTGGGGCCTGCAGACGGGACCTCACACTACAGTCGAGATATTTATCGGTCCTTTCCTCTTCCTCCATCTCGGGGCTCCATCACTCTGACCCTCCCCTCTTCTTTTTTCTTCTGTACTTGATCCAGCTGCATCCAACCCGAGCTTGATCGAATCTTTCCGGTCTTTCCATCCTTTGTTGCCAACCTTCCTTCGCTGGCCTGGCCGTAGATTCGGATTATATCTCTTTCGTCACCTCGGCGACTTCCATTTGCTTGCGTATCTCTTACTCCAACCTGTCTCCAACAAGTTACAACATATCTAGACCGCGCCTGCGCCTGCACATCAGTGCCCTGTTGTCCACTTACACGCGCCGCTTCCCTGTCCGGTCCCTTCTCAACAACTCTTTTTCTTCACACTATAGCTGGCTCTCTTGCCCAGACCACCACCCCTGCGAGCCCGGCAGACCCCTGCGCGCTAAGGCTCGAGCTAGCCATCTTGGACGCCACATTTCATCACCCAGGTCGGACAGCTTAACCAGCTTCCCCATCCCTGCACCGCCATTGGGTGCGGCCCTTTTCTCCCCCTCCATCCTCGAAGCGAACGAGATTTAGCAGAACAAAGCGGCCAACGCTCTGAACGGCAGGCCCAGTCTCACACCCTCCACTGCCTGCAACTGTGACTCCTTCCAGTCCCTTTAGATACCAACCAGTCCGCCAACAGCCGGTTCTTCCACCTACAAAAAAAAAAAAAAACTCTCTCCATGCCTTCCGCAATCTTTCCTTATAATCCAGGTTCGTGGACGCCTTGAACTCTCCCATCCTTTGCGAACCCCACCTCCGACCGGCATTGCTTCCTACCTGCCCGAACTTCAACAGAGCCATCCGTTATTGACTTTTTGTCTTCTGGAAAAAAAAAAGACCTTGGCCTCATACAGGCCAAGCAATCTTCTCTGGCGAAGCTGGCCATGAGCTCTAGCAAGGATTCCCGCGCGCCTTCGTCATCGCCCCAATCCCCCTCGAATAGGTCACCAACTATCACCGTATCCAACGGCGAACTGCCACCACCCCCCGTCTCCCATCCTCACGATGCTCTCCTCCCGCCCCCCGCTATGGCGCATGCGATCCGATCCATGAACGACCTCAGCGGGCCCATTGCCCTGCGCGACCGCTCCCTCATCGCCAGCTCCGATACCCCTCCAGCCATGCGAAGCGTCGTCTCAACCGCCCCAAACTCGCCGAGAATGTATGTTGTTTTTCAACCAGTGCCACGTCTTCCGCAAGCTACTTGCAGACAGGCTCGCGCTTTTATACCCTCGTATTGCAAGCTTGGCTAACTTTGCTGCCTCATTAGCCCACCAGTCAGACAAAACTCCGGAGGAACCACCCCACGACTCCGCCCGCATCCGGCCACACTGAACGTTCCTGGCATGACCGTTTCCAGAGCCTCCCCCGATGGAAAGATTAGCGACCGCGATGTTGCTGCGAAGCTAGTCATCATCATGGTCGGTCTTCCAGCGAGAGGAAAATCATACATCACCAAGAAGGTCCAGAGGTACCTGTCGTGGCAGCAGTACAACTCGCGCATCTTCAATGTTGGAAACAGAAGACGTGTGGCAGCCGGCATTTCTTCGCCGATGAAGACGCCAATGAAGTCCCCATGGTCCCCTTCGCCGATGAAGTTTGATCCTCCGATGCAAGCCGCCTCCATTCTGCTGAATGGACATCCCTCCCAGAGCAACAACAAGGAGCCCACCGAGCTGAACCTGAATACACCCGATGCTGATACGATTGATCAGTCGGCCAAATTCTTTGAGCCTACCAACGAGACTGCATCCAAGATCCGCGAGCAAGTAGCTCTCGACACTTTGGACGAACTTCTGGATTACCTCCTCCACCAAGGAGGCTCAGTTGGTATTCTCGATGCGACTAACAGCACTATTCACCGCCGTCAGCTTTTGGTCGACCGCATTAAGGAGAGGGAGCCCAAGCTTGGAATCCTGTTCATCGAGAGTATCTGTCACGATCAGAACGTGAGTCGTCTTTAGTCAGTTGCCGAATCTAGCTGTGGACTAACATGCACGCAGCTCCTGGAAGCTAATATGCGCCTGAAGCTCTCGGGTCCTGATTACAAGGACAAGGATCCGCACCAGTCTCTCGCGGACTTCAAGAAGCGCGTCGCCGCCTATGAGAGCGCCTATGTTCCTATTGGAGACTACGAGGAGGCTCACGACATGCAGTACATTCAGGTTCGTGTGCACCCACCTACACTGACTACTAGTCACTAATGTCCGTCTAGATGATCGACGTTGGTCGCAAACTTGTCCAACATAGACTTCGCGGATTCCTGAGCGGCGGAATCAGCTCCTACCTTACGACATTCAACCTGGCGCCAAGACAGATCTGGCTCACTCGGCATGGACAGAGCGTTGACAACCGCCTCGGAAAACTCGGCGGAGACTCGGACTTAACCCCCGACGGAGAGCGATACGGCAAGGCCCTTCACGACTTCATCACTCAGAAGCGCAAGGAGTGGCTCATCGAGCAGAAGGACAAAATTGCTCAGTCATCCTTCCCTCCTAAGGCCGGCGATCACACCCCTCCCTACCCCGAGCTCAACCGCGAACTGGACGAGAAGAACTTTTGTGTCTGGACATCCATGTTGAAGCGCAGTGTTCAAACGGCAGAACATTTTGATGCCGACGACGACTATGATGTCAAGAATTGGGCCATGTTAAATGAGCTCAATGCTGGCCTTTTCGAGGGCATGACTTATGAGGAGATCGCTAGGAGGTTCCCAGGAGAGTACAAGAAGCGCGCCGAGGACAAGCTCCACTACACTTACCCCGGCGTCGGAGGTGAGGGATACCTCCAAGTCATCGCGCGCCTGCGCGACATGGTGCGCGAAATCGAGCGCATCGAGGACCACGTCCTCATCATCGGCCACCGCTCGGTCTGCCGCGTTCTCATGGCTTATTTCATGGATCTTACCCGCAATGAGATTGCGGATTTGGATGTTCCGTTGGGTATGCTGTACTCGATCGAGCCCAAGCCCTACGGCTACGATTTCCACGCCTATCGCTACAGCGCAGACAAGTCGACTTTCACCGAAATCCCCAATTACCGCCCTCAGCGCACGGTCGACCGCGCTGCATAGAATCGGAGGCGCGAGAGCTCCGAACTGTATTATATGACGACGAATTGTACACTAATGGTAATGTTCAGGGGAAGGCGTTTATGGAGTTGAAGACTCATCGACTACGACATGATTTGTTTTCTGTTTTTCTGGGGAGTGTGGAATAGATACGGTCTCTACACAGATGATATATTTTTGGTACATGGACTTGTTGACCTCGTTGGTGGAGGGAGGATGGAAGCATTTGCAAGGCGTTTGGGAATCGAAGGCGACCATCTGACAGAAAGAGGTCAAAAAAGATACCCACATCACGCACAAACGAAAGAAGGATGCCTCGCTGGCTCCTTGCTGCTTCTCTTTGCAAGGCCTTATCAGATATACACAAGCCCAACCCGGCTTATTTTAGCTACGTAGATGATGAAAGAAGTCTCATCACACCTGATAAAATATCGGTACAATGAGCACTATCAATGACGTTATTTGAAGAGGTGGTAATATTTCTTCTAGTGCCTTTTGCCACCCACTTGGGTAATCTTACTAACTTGACATCACCTGGAATCTTGGCCAGGGGCCCTTGGGTGACAGATGACGGTTTCGGCTCCGCTTCGGTGCACTAGCGGCACAGGCAGGGCAACTCTGTTCCCATTCCGTGGTTATGGGGTGGCGTGATTGGCAGGACCGCCGCCGCGGTAAAGTGACGACAGGTCGGATGGTTTTCATGTTCAGTTAGGGATGTGCCTCTACTTTGGTTGGCAGATTATACGGGCCGAAGATGGAGATCCAGAGGTGTGATGTACCTAGCTTAGAAGTTGAGGCTCTCGAGTCGGGCCGGAGGTGTCAGGAGACTCGGGGCAGGGGGTTTCTTCGGCGAGCTTCTGAGGGTTTCGGAGATGGGCCGGGACATGACGGGATGATTGGATGTTCTTTTTTTCTTCTCCTTTTGTTCTGTGCAACGAGAGATACTGTGAGAAGATTATGGATATCTGTGTTCAGTGGATGGTGTTGAGGCTCTGGGTCAGACCGGAACGTCACGAGATTTGTTTGTTCAAGGCGGTTAGATCCAGGGGCGTGTTCGTGTACGGAGCCTCCGTGGTGTGACTTTTGCGGTCTCTCCTCGGCTGTCGACCTTGCTTCTCAAGGGGGTGTTATTTAGGACGAGACTCGCCGGGCAGAAAGCCAACATCGGTGAAACTGCTTATTCGCAAGGTGAAGGGTTTTGGATATCTCGGAGATCTTGGGTGTTTTTTGCTGTGGTGGGATGAGATTTCGTCTCATCTTCGGCGGTTCGGATCTGATTGCCATGGTGTTTATATGGCAAGGGACGTTGAAAGGAGTTGGATTGGTGCGATTGCGGGTAAACAATGTTAAGGGTCCTGTTCGCTGTCCCTAGCCCTATCTTGGATATTCGTAAAGTCCTCGACAGACTAATATCCGTTGGATTTTTGGTATTCGACATACCACAATTGTACTTTCTCCCAGGGATGAAAATAAAAGTACATTCAGATTAGGTCTTTCTGTACTGGGTCTAGAACCTGCAGACTTGTTTCCATCGGTTAGAAGGCGTTCTTTCTGTCAAATTGGGACGTTTAGCTTTGGACCAAGGGCTAACGACAGTTGTAAGTTCTTTCAATGTGTATTACATTTGCATTTGAAAATGACTGATTCGACCTTGTTAATCTGTTTCTGTGCCTACCACAGAAAGTCCTGATCGAATCATGGTTCCCAGCTTGGTGATATCTTGTTTCTACCCAGGCAGGGAATACTGTGTTCGTCCAAGGTATACCATGTATTTAATAAAGGTAGTTCAGTCACGCCTAGTTCAGACGTTGTTCTTGTATTCGACATATCAAGCGTTGGGTTTACAAAGACCTAGGCCTCTTCTTTCGAGTGCTGGCATCAAACAAGATTGTAGACGAGGAACCAAGAACGAACAATGTTATAAGCTGCCTGATTCTTTATGGCTCTTACAATGATTAGACACTAGGCACTAGGTCTTTCTTGTTGAGGTAGACATCCTAAGACTCAAGAGACTGAAGGACAGCTACGGAAGACGGCGGCGAAGGGAAGGAGCGAGGGAGTTGAGCTTGAGCACTAAGCGACGAAGAAACCAAAATAGAATTGAATTAATGGAGACTTCGATATCTGTCTTTGGGTTCATGAGGCAAGTATCGACGTGCGTAGGAGCAGGCTCAATCTCAACGTGGGCTTATTGTGAGTTGCCGCGTTCACCAAAAGTTCTCGGTGAGAATTCCAGTTGTACTGGGCACGCTGGAGTCTTCGGTACTTCAGAAAGAGACGCATTGTGCAGGGATCATGCGTACCCAGTACCTCCCCAGATTTCCGTTGCCTGGCCGCTCCCCGCCAATCAGTGGAGCTGTTGCCGAGAGCTCTCCCAAACCTCAAAATTTCTATCCCCAAACGCGCCTGATCACAATCAGATCGCGTCCCGAATCCACGCACCCACATCCTCCCCGAACCTCCCACCGTCGCCGTGTTCAATTTCCACTGACTTGACGCGCCCACGATACCGTCATGTCGCTCTTCGGCAACAAGCCTCTCGGCGGCAGCATCCTGGGCTCGACCAGCACTCCCCAGCAGAACACCGGCGGTGGTCTGTTTGGACAGCAGACGCCGGGCAACCAGCCCGCGAGCACAACGCCTGCTTCCGGTGGGCTCTTTGGTAACTTGAACCAGAACAAGCCTCAGACAGGCGGCGGCGGACTCTTTGGTGCCTCGACGACGACACAACAACCTGCCCAGCAACAGTCTTCGCTGTTTGGCCAGCCAGCGACACAACAACAACAACCAGGACCTCTCAACATCGGCGGAATAGGTGGTACTTCCGCAAAGCCATCTCTCTTTGGTGGCCTCAGTGGCACTCAGAATCAGCCTCAGACCGGCGCGACCCTCGGCCAGAGCAATGCCAATCATCTCGGCAACTCCCTTTTCCCTCCGGCGCAACAACAGCAGTCGCAACAGCAGAACCAGAACACGAATAGCCAATCGCAAGCGCAGCAGGGTCAGACATCTGGCGCATACTTCGACAGCCTCTTCGCCAAGAGCAAGAGACAAGGAGATGGCGAGAGCGGTCTGGAAGATCTTCCCAGCTTGCAGCTCGGGCTGGGAGACCTTCGTCAGCGGTTGAAGAAGCTGGGAACCGAAGCTCAGAAGCGCCCGTCCGACGGCAGAGCTCACTATCTTCTGGCTGCGTCTGGCGTCGACCCCGGATTAGCTGCCAGGGACCTTGGATCCCTCGATCTGCAGACTGGCCGCGTTGACAGACCGACGGGCTACTCTCCCGCCGAAATCGATGTCGAGACGTACCTCGCGAACCTTCAGACGAAGACAACAATGAGCATGATTGCCGACGGACTCGAGAGATCTGTCCGCGACTTCGATAACTTCTTGGAGGACAATGTGACGATGGAGTGGGAGGCCCAGCGTAAGCGCATCTACGAGCATTTCGGAATCAAGCCCAGGGAGGAGACTTCGTTTGGAGGGGCAGCTTCTCTGAGAGAGTCCACGGGCGGCTTTGGACGTTCGCGGCGCAGCAAGGGTCCGACAGCTGGTGCCCGGTCTGGTAGAGCCAGTGTTCTGGGCAAGTCGAGCATGCACCGCTCCGTCATCGGCAACGCCAGCAAGATCGGAACTCATCAGCCTGAATTCTCTGACGTCGACCGCCCTACCGACAATAACGGATCAATGACTGGCCACCTCAGCTCCGACGACAGGTCTCTACGCGAGAAGCAAAGCAAGCTCTCCGAGAAGGTCCGCAGCCTCAACTCAGCCCGCCTCATCAACCACCCCTACCCTATCCTTTCAGAGCTCGCAGACGTCGAGCACCGCTCTCTCGATCCCTACGCTCCTCACATCGTCGAGGCGTACCATGCCGTTAGAGAAATTGTAGGCGAGGATCCTGAGGCTGAGACTACGATCAACAGCGCCACGGCCAAGGAGAGGCAGTTTGCGAAGATGTATCTGGATGAATCTCCTAACTCCTCCAACTCGATAGCGATGCGCAAGAGGCTGCTCGAGGGAGCAAATAAGTTCTTGGAAAAGCAGTTCCTGCAGGAGCTGGAAGGCCTCATTTCAAAACACCCCCACGAGGCCAACCTCGGTGGCCGTCCGGATGTGGTGAGCAAGATCAGGGCGTATATCCGGCTGCGGTCTGCGAGAAAGGATCTGGTCCCCGACAACACTGAGCTTCAGCAAGTTGGCGGCGAGTATGTGTGGGCTATCGTCTTTTACTTGTTGCGGTCTGGCCACGTCAGTGAGGCTGCGAAGTATGTTAACGACAATGGCAACCAATTCCGCAGCATCGACCGGACTTTCCAGAGCTACCTCAACGGTTACGCCTCCAATGAAGATCGCAGACTGAAGCGCACATTGCAGGACAGATGCAATGCCGAGTACACCCAGAGGGTTCGCAACGCCCCTGACAACTCCATTGACCCCTTCCGAATGGCCTGCTACAAGATCATTGGGCGCTGCGATCTGAACAACCGCAGCCTTGAGGGTCTCAACACCGATATTAATGACTGGATTTGGCTTCAGTTCAACCTTGCTCGGGAAGGCGATCGTAGTGTTGAGGTCGCTAACGAGGCGTACGGTTTGTCTGAGCTGCAGTCGAGTATCAAGGAGATTGGTGCCAAGCACTTCCCCAAGTCCTCATCTGAGGACAACAGTGGTAGCTTCGGCATGTTCTTCTACCTGCAAATCCTTTCCGGCATGTTCGAAGAGGCCATCGCGTACCTCTACCCCTTTTCATACGTCGATGCCGTCCACTTTGCCGTCGCTCTCGAATACTATGGCCTGCTTCGTCCTTCGGACCCCTTCAGCGCCTCGAACGACTTGCGAAGCCTAAACGTCAAGGATCTGGTGCAGATCAACTTTGGCAGGATGATTGGTTACTACACCAGGGACTTCCGCGCAGCCGACGTCGTCTCTGCTGTGGATTACCTCACCCTTATCTGCCTCAACATGGATCTCTCAGGCGAGGCAGGACGTCGCCACGCCAACCTCTGCTGGGAGGCCCTTCGCGAGCTTGTTCTCGAAACCAGAGAATTCAGCAAGCTCATCGGCGATATTCGCCCCGACGGTCACCGGATACGCGGCATCATCGAGGAGCGCGGCGCTCTCATCGGCTTGACGGAGGAAAACGACTTCGTCAACACCGTCACCGTCCAGGCGGCCAGCTTCGCCGACGAGAACGGTCGCACCACCGACTCGGTTCTGCTCTACCACCTCGCTGGTGAATACGATACCGTCGTCTCCATCGTCAGCCGCGCCCTCAGCGAGGCCATCTCCCTCGAGATCGGCGAAGATCCTATGCGTCTCATGCCCGTCAAGCCTCGTGCCGCCGGTCAGGAGGCCGAGGTCGGCAGCAGCCTGAGCTTGGCTTCCATCGACGACCCTGTCGAGCTCGCCCGTACCATGATGTCCATGTACGAGCGTGACGCCATGTTCCACCGTAAGATTCAGGACCAAAACAAGGTCGCCTGCCGCGTCCTGCTGGAGATGAGCACCATCAAGTCCCTCGTCGAAGCCGGCCAGTGGGCTCAATGTCTCGACGTAAGTTTTGCTCCCACCTCAGATCGTGAGACCCAAAGGCTAACTTGAACACGCAGAAAATCCGCTCCCTCGAGATCCTCCCCCTCGACGCCAGCGGTGACCCAAGCATCATCCGCGCGTACGCCTCCAAGTTCTCGGGCCTGTCCCAGCCCGTCTCCATCAACGTGCCCAACCTGCTGATGTGGACCATTATCTGCTGCACCCGCCAGCGCGACCAGCTCACCGGCGGCCAGTTCAGCGGCAACGAGGGCACTCGCCGCATGATGGTCGAGCAGATGAGGCAGATGACGCTTGATCTCACCACGTACACCAGCCAGCTGCGCTACCGCTTCCCGCCTCACCTTCACGAGGCCCTCGCTCGGGCTTCGGCGGAGTAAACAGGCGAGGGATCAGAGTTACGTGTGAGTCTGATGCGTGTTTTTTTGTACATTCAGCCTCGGGGTGGAGAAAGACGCATGAATGGGCTTGATGTTCCACAAGGAGGGAAGAAAAATAAAGATGATGTCGCTTCTCGGGGGGCGTAATTTTGTTTTTTGGTAATTACAGCAATAAGAGCTGAAATAGATACCTTTTGTGAGGCAGGCACTTTGAGCTCGTTCTTTGTGCTTTTACAGCCGAGGCAAGTTCGGTTCAAGTGAAAACGCTTCCTCTACATTGAGAACTCTGTGAGGCAGCGGGCCATCGTCGTTCTTAAGTGTCCTTAACCACATCGTCCTCAGCAGGCATCCACTCGCAAGTGCAGTGTCTAGTGAACTAAGAGCAATCAACGTCTTCAGCAGCACCTGCCACATTGTATTGGTCTTCACTGGGCCAATTGCGATTGTGGAATGTGTTCTCTGGGGCGCTTAGACAGGGTATTATGCTTCGTCTTTGGCCTTGATGCCGTGTCTTCCCGCTCGTTACGTCGCGAAATTTGGGAGACAAATTGCGACGTCATTACCCGCATCGACGCCGTGGCTGCTTGTATAAGAGGGGAGATTAGCTGACTTGAGTTCTACGTATGGAGTAAAGCCGAAGGCGGTCTGATTTAGTATACGGTTCGATTCTTCATCTCATGTTCGTTTACGATTTCTCGGTCATGCCAAACTGAGGATGGTCGGTGGCTGCGTTGGAAAGCTGTCATGCAAAGCTGACGTTCAAATAATCGAGGGGTTTCAATTCTAGCTTGAGACCCGGTCGACCTCAGGAGTATATAGTATGTAACCCAGCTCCCAGAGTCTGAACTTCACAGGTTCCAGGTGTTGGTATTATCTCAGGTTCAAACAGCTCGGACCTACTACTTACTCAGAGGCCAATAACAGGGGGATGTGACTCATGGCGGCATTCAGACTCAAGTTCACATTCCGCGTCTTTCTTCGACAGACGGGAGGTGAGCTTGGCCATCAGCATATCAACTCCCCTAAAGCGGAGTTTTATACCCCTCGCTGTTTCCAAAGGAGCGTAGAAGCTTAGGAATTGAAATACTCATCTGCGAACTCCCGAATAGTACCATACTGCAGACTTTAAAACTATCTCGAGAACTAAAGAAGCCAAGGGTGTGCAGGCTTTGTGTTAATGAGATACAGCACTAGGGCGCGAAACTGTAAAATGTCTGACAGCCTGCGTGAGCTGGGAAGGTCCCTAGTAAACGCGGTACGTCTCGACGCGCTTCGCTCGGTATCACGACAGAACAGTTTTTAACCTCGTTTTATTGATTGGCTTGCATTACGCGCAAACAAAAACGCGGACGAGGGACACTGGCGACTTCGCTAAACAGTCTGGCCGTCTGCTTTCGCCGAGAGACGGTAGTCACAAGGATAGCGGCTCCAAGTTTGAGATAGACTTGGATACGAAACCTGAGGACATCCCCCGAAGAAACTCTGGCACAGCAATTTATTGATGTGCGATAACTTGCTTTAAGTACTCCTGCCCTGTTTGCGAGGTGTCTAGCCTGCACCTATGCGGCAATCACGTTTACACGAATCGTTGCGAAGTAAACGCGGGGAGTGGGAAAAGGAATCCTTCTCGTTGCCGCAGGTTTCTGGCTGAGAAAAGATTATCGGCTTGTTCGGTAATAACATACCATTTGTCAACAAAAGTTGACATCGTAGTTGTTAGTGGTGACGTTTAAAAACAGCTGAATGGTTACGAACGATGAATGAGATATGTCGTTGGTTTTGTCTGCCAGCTCGGGATCGGGATCGGGATGCTATTCCGAGCGAGAAGAACCCTGTTGGTAGTTCATAAAGCCCGCCGCCCTCAACTCTGTAGGTATACTACGATTAAATATTCACTAGACACAGAACTGGTTGGTGATGGACGATGGAAACATCGATCTCCTAAGTTCAACACCAAGCCGGAGAATATCACTTAGTATTTAAAACCAGGAACTATAGAACTTAAATAGCACTACTAATTTTATATATCTATAAATATAGTATAATAAACAAGACAGGCTATAAAACTCTTCAATAATTTAAAGAAACACTCTCAAGCAAGGCAGTAATAAATCACTTAAAATAATATAATATTTATAAGAGGGTATCACAAAAGAACCCTTTCCGATTTCCCATACCCGCGCCGCTGTGCCCCCGACCTCGCGGTCATTCTGAATCATCTCTTCATACTCCAGAAAAACAGTTTTGAGAACTTCAGGCCTGGGCGGGCTGGACCCGGCTAAAGATCTCGCCGGCGGTCCGCTTGACGATACCACCAGTGACGGGCAGGCTGGTGCACTGCTCCAGGTACAGATCAATCTCGCGAGCAGCCTGTCGGCCTTCGTTAATACCCCTGGAGAAAATTTGTTAGTTGATGATTGGTACTGGTTTATAGCAGAATGAATGCTTACCAAACAATGAGGGACTGGCCACGACGGCAGTCACCAGCAGCGAAGACGCCGGGGATGTTGGTGCTGTACTTGCCGGGAGGAGTCTTGACGTTCTTGCGGGCGTCCTTCTCGATATCGTCACCAAGAATGCGGGCCTCGGGGCCGAGGAAACCCATGGAGAGGAGGACGAGGTCGGCAGGGAAGAACTGCTGGGAGCCGTCGATCTTCTTCATGTCCCAACCACCAGTGGCAGAGCGAGTCCACTCAACGCGGATGGTGTTGATACCCTTGACCTTGCCAGATCCGTCGTCGACGAACTCCTCAGACATGATGCAGTACTCACGGGGGTCCTTGCCCATGTGCTGCTTGACCTCGGTGTGTCCGTAATCCACTCGGTAGATGCGGGGCCACTGAGGCCAGGGGTTGTCACGAGCACGCTCTGGGGGAGGCTGGGGCAGGAGCTCGAAGTTGATGACGGACTTGGCACCATGACGAACGGAAGTACCGATGCAGTCGTTACCAGTGTCACCGCCACCGATGACGATGACATCCTTGCCCTTGGCGGAAATGTAAGAACCGTCGCCAAGCTCGGAGTCAAGGAGGGACTTGGTGTTCTTGTGCAAGAACTCCATGGCATAGTGGATGCCCTCGAGCTGACGGCCCTTGATGGGGAGGTCACGGGCGACGGTCGCACCAGTGGCGATGACAACGGCGTCGTTCTGCGCCTTGAGGTCCATGAGCTGGATGTCCTCGCCAACGGCAACGCCGCACTTGAAGTTCACACCTTCGGCGGCCATGAAGTCGGTACGGCGCTTGACGATGCGCTTGTCGAGCTTCATGTTGGGGATACCATACATCAGCAGACCACCAGGGCGATCGGCACGTTCGTAGACAGTGACGGTATGGCCGGCGCGGTTGAGCTGGTCGGCAGCAGCCAAACCCGCGGGCCCAGAACCGATGATGGCGACCTTCTTACCGGTGCGGACCTCAGGGGGAGTAGGGACCATCCAGCCCTGCTCGAAACCACGGTCAATAATTGCGCACTCAATGGACTTGATACCGACTGGGTCCTCGTTGATGCCAAGAACACAAGCACCCTCGCAAGGAGCAGGGCAGACGCGACCAGTGAACTCAGGGAAGTTGTTGGTCATGAGCAGACGGTTAAGAGCATCGCGCCACTGGCCTTGGAAAACTAATTCGTTCCATTTAGGAATGATGTTAGAAATAGGGCAACCCGTCTCGGACTGGCAGAAGGGTACACCGCAGTCCATGCAACGAGCAGACTGGTACTTCAGCTCGTCCTCGTCAAGACGAGAAGAGAGCTCAGCCCAATCCTTGGTGCGGGTTTTTGCGCTGCGGTATTTCTCAGCGCGGCGCTGGTACTTCATGAAGCCCTTGGTCTTGTCGAGGACGAGAGCACGCTTCTTCTCGGCAGCGTTGTCGCCAATTGTCTCCTCGATATCCTGGAGCTTGGCGGCGGTCTTCTCCTCCTTCTTGGCGGGAACACCAGAGATGGCGGGCAGGTTGTACTCGGCACGCTTGGCCTCAGCAGCCTTGGCAGCCTCCTCAGCGAGGACACGCTTGTAGTCAACAGGCATGACCTTGACGAAGCGGGGAAGGGCGCGGTTGAAGTCAACCAGGATGCGGGCAGCGAGCTCGGAACCAGTGTAGTGGTGGTGGTCCTCAATGAGACCGCGCAGGTAGGCAACCTCGGTGGGGTCCTCGACGGCTTCGGCCTCAACCATCTCAGTGTTGAGCTTGGACAAGAAGTCCTTGTGAACATCGAGGACGTAGGCGATACCACCAGACATACCGGCGGCGAAGTTGCGACCAGTGCTGCCCAGAATGACGATACGACCGCCAGTCATGTACTCGCAACCGTGGTCACCGACACCCTCGACGACGGCGGTCGCACCAGAGTTACGGACGGCGAAACGTTCGGCAGCAACACCGCGGAAGAAGCATGTGCCCTTGGTGGCGCCGTACAAGCAGACGTTACCAACGATAATGTTCTCCTCGGCCTTGAAGACTGCGGAGCGGGGAGGGTAGACGATCAAGCGACCGCCAGAGAGACCCTTTCCAACGTAGTCGTTAGCATCACCCTCAAGCTCCAGAGTCACACCAGGAGCGAGGAAAGCACCGAAGGATTGACCTGCGGAACCCTTGATATTGACGTGGACAGTGTCCAGAGGCAAGCCGTCTTCGCCGTAGCGCTTGGAGATGTGGTACGAGAGCGAAGTACCCATGGCACGGTCGGTGTTGACGATGTCACACTCGATTCTGGAAGGCAGACCCTTGTCGAGAGTCAGTTCGGCCTCAGAGATAAGCTTGTTGTCCAAGCGGACGTAGAGCTTGTGGTCCTGCTTGCGGACGTTAAAGGTAGCAACACCCGGGCGGAGCTTGTGGGCAGGAGTCAAAAGCAGGGAAAGGTCGATGTTGGCGGTCTTGTTGGTGCGCAAGTCATCGCGGACCTTGAGCACTTCGACGTGGCCAACCATCTCGTTAATGGTGCGGAAACCAAGTCTGGCCATAATAGCGCGAAGCTCATTCGCAACGTAGTAGAAGAAGTTGATGACGTGCTCAGGAGTACCGGTGAACTTCTTGCGAAGCTCAGGATCCTGGGTAGCAATACCGACAGGGCAGGAATTTAGGTGACATTTTCGCATGAAGATGCAGCCCATGGCGATCAGAGGAGTGGTGGCAAAGCCCCATTCCTCAGCACCGAGCAAGCAAGCCATGGCCACATCACGACCAGTACGAAGCTGACCGTCAGTCTGGACAACAACGCGACCACGGAGATCGTTGAGGACCAGAGTCTGGTGAGTCTCAGCTAGACCAAGCTCCCAAGGGAGACCGGCGTACTTGATACCAGTCCAGCGAGAAGCTCCAGTGCCACCATCGTGACCAGAGATCAAGATGTGGTCGGCCTTGGCCTTGGCGACACCAGAAGCGACAATACCGACACCGACCTCGGAAACGAGCTTGACGGAGACGCGGGAGCGAGGGCTGGAGCACTTCAGGTCGTAAATCAACTGCTTCAAATCCTCAATGGAGTAGATGTCGTGGTGAGGAGGAGGCGAAATGAGGCCGACACCAGGAGTGGAGTGACGGGTGCGGGCGATGGACTTGGACACCTTGTGTCCAGGAAGCTCACCACCTTCTCCGGGCTTGGCTCCCTGAGCCATCTTGATCTGAAGCTCGTCAGAGTCGGCCAGGTAGGCAGAGGTGACACCGAAACGGCCAGAGGCGACCTGCTTGATAGCAGAACGCATGGTGTCACCGTTGGCCAGACGCTCGGAGCGCTCAGGGTCCTCACCGCCCTCGCCAGTGTTGGATTTGCCGCCGAGTCTGTTCATGGCAACAGCGAGGGTAGAGTGAGACTCCATGGAAATGGAACCGTAAGACATGGCACCCGTGCAGAAGCGACGGACGATTTCGGTCCAGGGCTCAACCTGCTCAATGGGTACGGGGGTGCAGTCCTCGAACTTGAAGTCAAGCATACCGCGCAGTGTGCAAGCCTTGATCTGCTCATATTGAGACTTGGAGTACGCCTCATAAGACTTATCATTCTTGGTGCGAACGGCATCCTGTATGTTGGCAATGCAAGTAGGGTCGTTCATGTGAGCCTCGCCACCATCGCGCCAGTGGTACTCGCCGGACTCGGGCAGGCCGGAAACACCAACGGTGTAGCGGGAGGGGAAACCCCGCTCGTGGAAGCGGAAGCTATCCTCGGCGATGAGCTCGAAGGTGGAGCCCTGGATGCGGGAGGCAGTGCCCTTGAAGCAGCGCTCGATGACCGTCTCGTCGAGACCGAGAGCCTCGAAAATCTGGGCACCCTTGTAAGAGGCAAGGGTTGAGATACCCATCTTGCTCATGACCTTCAGGATACCACCGTCGCAAGAGTGCTTGTAGTTGTGGATCAGAGCTTCATCGGAGAGCTTCTTCTTAATGAGCTTCTCGCGGTTCAGCTTCAGAATGCATTCCATGGCGAGGTAGGGGTTGACGGCATCAGCACCGTAGCCGAGGAGGACACACATGTGGTGGACCTCGCGAGCCTCAGCAGTCTCGACAACGATGGCAGCCATGGAACGCCACTTGTTGCTGACGAGATGGTGATGAACCATGCCGGAGGCAAGCAGGGCAGAGACGGGGACACGATCCTTGGACGTGTTGCGGTCAGAGAGGACGATGATGCGGTCCTTATTCTCAATGGCAGCGGTGGTCTCGTTGCAAATGTGGTCGAGGTGACGCAGGTAGCCGTCGGTGCCTTCGCTCTTGGGGAAGGTCAGGTCGATGGTCTTCACAGTCCACTCGGAATGGACGCTGGACATGTTCCTGAGCGCGTTAAACTCAGGGATCGACAAGATGGGGCTGGGAAGCAGGAGACGACCGCATTGAGAACTGTCCATCTCGAGAAGGTTCCCCTGCGGACCGACGTAGCACTCCAGAGACATGACAATCGACTCACGAATGGGGTCGATAGGAGGGTTGGTAACCTGGGCGAAGAGCTGGCGGAAGTACTCGTACAGCAAGCGAGGAGCTTGGGACAAGCAAGCCAAAGGCGCATCGTTACCCATAGAGCCAAGGGCCTCCTTCTCGTCCGAGGCCATGGGAGCCAGAAGCAAGCTGACCTGCTCGTGGGTGTAGCCAAATGCCAGCAGGAGAGGGTCCTCCTGCAGACGGGTCGCGTCAAGTTTGGCAGCGACATCGACAGTCTGACCAATGGTCTCGAGCACCTTGGGCATGGTGATAAGCTCCTGGTCGATCCAGGCGCGGAAGTCCTGACGGCTAGAGACGGCCTCCTTCAACTCCTTGTCGTCGATGATGCGGCCAGCAAGGGTATCAACAAGCAACATGCGACCGGGCTGAAGACGACCCTTCTGAATGACCTTCTCGGGTTCGACGGGAATAGTGCCAACCTCGGAAGCGCAAATGATGCGGTCGTCGTCCATGACGTAGAAACGGCAAGGGCGGAGACCGTTACGGTCGAGGTTCGCACCGCAGTAGCGACCGTCGGCGAAGGTGAAGAGAGCGGGACCGTCCCAAGGCTCCATCTGGCAAGCAGCCCACTCGTAGAAAGCAGCCTTCTTGGGGTCCATGTGGGTGTTTCCTTGCCAGGCCTCGGGGACCATGAGCATAACAGCCTCGGGAAGGGAGAGGACGCCGTTAATGGTCAACAGTTCCAGGACATTGTCGAAAGCGGCGGAGTCGGAGCCACCATCCTCAACGATGGGGTAGAGCATCTCGAGTTCCTCGCGGAAGATGTCAGACTGCATGACACCCTCACGAGCCCTCATCCAGTTCTTGTTTCCACGGAGAGTGTTAATCTCACCGTTGTGGGCAGCCCATCTTAAAGGCTGAGCACGGTCCCATGAGGGGAAAGTGTTAGTCGAGAAACGGGAGTGGACAAGGGCAAAGTGAGCCTCGTAGTCGGCGTTGACAAGGTCGTAGTAGTACTGGTAAACCTGGACGGGGGCCAGCTGTCCCTTGTAGACTATGTTCTTGTTGGAGAGAGAGCAGATGTAGAACCAGTTTTGCAGGCCGACAGTGTGGGTTGCTCGCTTTCTGAGAACATACAGCTGTCTTTCGAAGAGTCTGTCATCAAATTGTTCGGGGTCGGTGTTTTCGGGTGCGTTGCCTTGGCCGTAGGCAGAGGTCAAGACGACAAAAGGCTGCATGATAATAGGCTCACGAGACCTGGCAGCAGGGCCAAGTAAAGTCGAGTCAACGGGAGGCCTTCGCCATCCCAAGACACGCAGGCCTAACGATTCGGCAATATCTTCCAACTGCCTCTTGGACTCTTGCAGAGTCTCCTCGTCTGGCTTAAAGAACAGGTTTCCCGTAGCATATTGTCCCAGAGGGGGCAGCTTAATGCCTTCCTCCTTCTCAAAGTTCTTGATGAAGAACCTGTGGGGGATCGAAGTCATGACGCCAGCGCCATCACCGTCTCGTGCATCAGATCCCACAGCACCTCTGTGGGTCATGTTGCAAAGCAGGTTGCGCGCTGTGAAGGAGGTTAGCCAGGAATAGTCACGGGGTGTCTGGAGGGTCGATCCTCACCATCGCTGACAATCTTGTGGCTAGGCTTGCCTTTGATGTGGCTACGACAGGTCAATTGTGGTCCACGAGCGATGTAGGGGATCGTGAGCGTACCAAGCAAAGCCGACACCGCATGCATCTTTCTCCAAGCTCGGATCATACAATCCTCTGCGAGTCATCAAACGTTAGTGCTAGTAACAACCAAAAACCCCAACCCGGTAAACGTACTGCTTCACCGGCAGAGCACCCGCCCATGAGGAGTTGTTCTCCGTCTGGTAATCATAGGGAGTGTATTGCTCTTTTTCAGATTCAATGTGGATTTGTCGGTCGTCGAAGTCCTCGGGCAGGCCCATGCTAGGCGAGGATTCGAGACTGGATGTGAATGGAAAGGCTGGTATAGGTCGGCGAGGGAGTGACTATCTCAGTCGACGGCAAGCGATCGGTAGGAGCAATTGCTCTGATACTGATCTGTGGAAGAAAACGGAAGTTAGTGACGTGAAGAGGCGCGAGGGCACAATTCTCGAGAGCAGTGCAGATTAATGAAGTGAGAGAGGTGATGGCCGATGACGAGCAGGAGAGTCGCACAACGATTACGAGTAGATCTTCGCAGAGGTGAGAGGCAGCGCAATTGACTATCAGCCAGAGCGAGTGACGGGGAGAAAAAGGTGCGTGAGAGAAGTGGTGGCGAGCAAGATTTTGTCGGAGAGACCGAATGCGGGGTGATTTCTTTGAATTAAGCTCGAGCTGACCCAGGGACGCACGGAAGACCAGGATAGCACATTTCTAGAGGGAGCGGAAACTCTACTCTTGAACCGGGTTGTGCGCAACGTCTTCCGTGGTGAGGTGGGTGTAGAGCGTGTTGCTCCCAGCCTTGGTCGGCGTCGACGTAGGGCCAACCAAGATTGCAGGCAAGCATTCCGGAACAGCAAGGCGGACGGCGGTTGCACATGCAACAATTGAAAAGTTCCAGGCATGACTGCGCCAGCAGCAAATCGCGGGAGCCCATTTCTGTAGCAAGCATCGATATGCAAGCCGAACATGGATAGAACATGGGTAGAGTAGGAGGGGCTGACCGGCAAGCCGCCATCAGCAAGCCAAAGCAGCTTGTGCAGGGTTCCAGTTGCTACTCTGGACCAGGCCGCCTGCAGATGATTGCAGAATGCAGAATTGCGGTGCCGACCAAGCCCAGCGTCGCTGATTGCCAGTGGCCAATGACAGGCAAGCTAATGGCCAAAAGAAAAAAAAATGTGTGTGCGGCTAAAGTGAGTGACGCCAGTGCCCGTCTATCAGAGACGGACAAGCATCGCACACACCCTTCGATATGCCATGCCATGCTGCCCGGCGCACCAGGCTAGTGTAGCGCTCCTGTACTAGGTAGTTAGGCCGCCACCGGCCGACTGCCCCTCCAAGATCTTTTTCTTTTTCTTTTGGTGTTGCTTTGGCTTCGGCTGATAGGCGACTGCAAGCTCCATTCCCGCGGTGACCTTACATCACCGCCACAGGGATTGCGACCAGGGGTCAACCGTCGGACCTGGGGGTGTGTGGGGTCAACTCGCAGTCGTAGACGCAAACCCCAAAAAAGAGCATGTGGGAGGAAGCGCTGCGCAGAAAAAAAGCAGACGGAGATGCAAAAACCGACATGAACACGGCTGCTGAGGCGCTGCTATCCCAATGCGAGTGCTGCTGCTTCTGCGTATGCTGCCTGCTGCTCGCCACGAAAGATAAGGGCCATTGTGGAATCGCTGTTTTCGTCTCGAAACTGTGTCTCTCTGGAATTCTGTGTCTCGGTCTCTGGATCTGTGCGTGTCTCTCTTTCCGTTCTTTCTCGTCTCTGCGTCTCTCTGCGTCTCTCGCTCTGCCTGCGGCCTCTCTCTGTGCAGTCTCTGGTGGATGTGGTTCGGACGGTGGTACTTTTGGGACATGCGGGAAAAACGTGGATGGTATTGCAGAGTCTCAGGCACCAAGCCAAGGCTTGCGCTGTGAATCTTTGTTGTTTGTGAGCATAAATTACTTACCGCAAGCGCTGGGTATATGAATGGACCAAGTGGTCGAGCTAGTTGCGCAATGGTATCGAGAGGGTTACTTTTTCTACCGTCGAGGCACCGCGCGAGAAGATTGGGAGGGCGGAAGAAAGAGGGAAAAGGCGAAAGGTGGGAGGTGGGAAAAGAGCAACCTTTTATGAAAGGGACGGTGCCAGTCCAAGAGGAGAGTGTATTAGTATGAGAGGTGGGATGGTAGAGAGGACCTGAGGAGTCGAGTCCTGAGTCGGCGCTTGCAACGCTGGGTCCAAGCCGGGGTTGGAGGGGAGGGATTGGAAAGGAAAGCACTCTCACTCGCCGGCGGCCACCCGAACAAGACCGCAAGAGATCACAGACCACACGAAGCTAAGGTAATTTGGATGAATAAGACGGTTGTGGATGGAGACAATGGAGTGGACACTAGGATTCTGGAGCCTGGAGACTACACTAAGGTAAGGTCGTGGTAGAGCCCACCGAGAGCGAAGGGCGGATTAAGAGCCGAACGACGGAGGAAGAACCGAACGACGAGAACAGCACGGCCGAGAGACCCTTTTTCGGGATATAGGACATTTCTGGGTGAGATGGGATGGGTTGTGGCAAGCCGCAACACAACCCGACCACCAGCCGGCTGTCATGCGAAGGAAAAAGATCGATCGACTAATGTCTTCTTCTCGGAATGCTATGTTCGCCTTTCCCTCTTCCCTTTAAAAAAAAAAAAAAAAAACTGGCTCCACGTCTGCTTCTGCTTCTGCTGCTGCGTCTGCTTCTGCTGAAGAGAGGGGCCGACAGCAGTGGTGGGGGTTTGCAGCGTGCGGTGGGATGGAAAACAATACGTACCGTTGGCTACCTAGAAGAACGAGATGGGATGGGTGGGAAATGCGGCAAAGAGGTACGTATCGGCTTGTCAGGCTCCGTGGACGGCGCTTGATGTCTGTGCGCTTGCATCTTTGCTGTGCCTCCCACTCAGGTGAGTCGGTCTTTCTTCCCCAAGGGTGGCATACCTAGGCAGGAGGGGACGGAGAGAGAGATATTGAGCCTTGAGCCTTGAGGAGACGCAAAAAAGGGTTGGTGGAGTCAATTTCAGCAGAGAGCGAGACGCGGCAGCCAATCATTATGAGGCACAATCCAACAACCTGGAAGGTCGTCTCCTATTGGCGGGGGTCTCAAAACAGCTCTGACTCTTGCCCACATTACTTGACTCCCGTCCTCCTTGGCTCCTCTCCGCCCCGCCTCCGATCAGTGGCTGCGTCGCTTCTCGATGCTCCGTTTTTCGGTCCATCTCTCTTCAGTGGACTCTTCTCAGGGCTGCTCAGTTGCGACGCTACAATAAACCTGGGAACTTCCGTCTTCTTGAGTGGCCTGTCCATGGCGAACATGGCCTGGAAGTGGACCGTCCAGCGCTCGATTTGCCCCTCTATGGTGCTGCTCGACGCTGATGGGGGGCCATGTCTCTGGGAAAAGGAAATGGAATGGGACGCTCATAACCACATGCCAGAAAACACCGCACATCGGCCGGAAGGCGGCCACCATCGAGTCCAGTAAGGTACCTTACGCAGCAGTGGGAGACCTCTCTCGTTCCGTGTATCGGTACTGACGCGGGGATTACGGCTGCCGGGGTGCTCTGTCTGCCTGCCTGCCTCTACGCGGCCGTACTGAGCTGCTTCAATACAAGGCTTTTGCCGCGGATGCTTAGGCAAGACACCACACCCGCTGCACACCACCCAGAACATTTTTGGTGATCTTTGGCCACGTCAACCTCGATCGACTTTCCTCCACATCGGCTCACCCATCACCCATCACCCATCGGCCGCCAATCCTATCCGCCAGTCCACCCTCCGCTCGCCAACCTCGTCTTGTCCCGCCCTCTCCATCTTTGCTTTCTCCAGTCCTCCAGACTAGAGACCTTCGTTCCCAGATGCCTCCATGGGTATTTCGTCCCGGTAATTTGCGTCCCCATGCGCCGCGACGGCCTCTCCAAATGCTACTGGGCTCCTCCCACCACGACGGACGTGCCAACGTTGCTCTGCGGGGTCCAACCCTGACCGTTGGGTGTTCCGTCACGTCGTCCTACCCGAGCTAGCAACGCTTCACCCCGTACTTCAGTACTCCCCTTTTCTTATCAGTTGAACGACACGGGGCCTAACCGCAACCACGAGGCACGACACCGACTCCCTGTCGTACTACCTTGTCGCCTCGTCTGGGGGAACATGGATTTTGTCCTCAGACGCCTCTAATCCAGCCAGAGACATTGAATAATTCAGTGTGAGGAAAATTTATTGGGCCCGCAACATATTCCTAGACCAGTAAACGTTATTCACCCAGACGGAATCACGTTCTATCCCGCCGGGGACGTTTATGCCCGATCCGTCTTCAGCATTTGGAACACTAACAGACGGCAAGTCCTGCTTCTCATTCGACCGACTCGTTCTGCCAGTTGCTGAAGCAGCCTGAAGGAGCTCCAAAGTGAAAATGGCGCATTTTCGTTCATTTCCAACGGCAACGCCTGTGGAACGTTCATTTCTGCTAGGTCTCAATGTGCGAATCTCCTTGCAGTCGAGCGACAAAAGCTTGGTGTAAGAGAAATTCGACACAGGAACCCAGCGCTTCGGCCAAATCCAGCGACCACAGATGCACCCCACACATCGCATGCAGACTAAGCAGGGGTCACCCAGTCGAATTATGCATCTTGCGAAACGGAGTAGCGTTAATGTCATCGAAGAGCAAGCTTTGAGCTCCAACGAATCAGGTGAATGCATTTCAAAGAAGCCGGTGGCCGATGTCGCCTGGGTTTGGGGGCCCCTGACATTCCGCAGGAAGCCCCCCTCCAAGTAATTGGACCCGGACCCTTTACAACCCAGGGCAACCAAGCAACGATGCGGGTGATTTGGGGCGAAAGGCACTAGAAGTTGGCGGAGGAAAGGGTGTCGCGCCTCGTCCATCTCCAATTGCGCTTGCACATGCTACTGGCGGGAAACTTGCCTATCGCAATACTGCCCTGAGCCAGCAACTGTCAACGCTGCTCTGTCTCGCGGTTATGCGTGCGCCGTCCGTCTCTAACGACACTAGCAAGTTCTTAGGACGAGGCTATGTCCAGTAGTAATGGTCTTTCACTCTTTTTCGTCATGAAACCGTGCATGATGCTGATTGGATTTGTATCCCACTGTCGGCCGCGAATGAGAATGGCTGGCATATCTCCTTGACCTACCACCCCCTCCGATCTACGGAAGTTGGTGGTGTTGGTGACTGCTCGGCATAGGCCGGCGGGAGACAAGGGGACTGACAGCACAACCTCTTGCTTTTCTTGAAAGCGCCCGAAGCGTCGTCGGTCATGAATGCCCGAAGTAGGGTAGACAAATAGAGCATTTGGCAGAGGTCTGCTGAGCGGAGGGTCACCGTGGTTCGAGGCCTAGAAAAGCGAGATTCCCGGCAATTTACACGTCGCAACGGAAGGCTAGCCAATGGTGAACGACACCGAGCACATGCATCCAGAGCAGCACAGCAGCTACAGCGAGAAGTCACGCACGTAAAGCTACACAGAATGACATGCGGAAAAGGCAATAGGTCTCCTTCTCATCCGACAAATCCAGCGTACCAGCGAGCAGAGGTGGTGGGCGCGTGACTAGACTGCATCGCAGCATCGAGAGATGTTGTCGCCAAACGCCGTCAGCGTCAGGGCTGCTGTCAAAAGATCGACAACTTGAAATTGGAGAAGCCGGCCAATCATGGGTGAAGCCGCATCTTCAACCGTCTTATCTCGGGCCAACCATGAAGGCGACTTGTCGCCTCTGCATCTGAGCTACAGCGAAGCTATACTAGTAGTAGGCATCCCCTAGTCTCAACCCTGTTCAATGCGACCCCGCCGACCGGAGGCGTTCGAGATCTCACATCTCCTAGTTCGACAGCACCCCTGCTGGTGTCCACGCACAGACGTCTACTGCTGAGGCGAGGGAGGGGGGCTTTCTCGTCGTGTGGTCCGTACTATCTGTCATATTTTGAGCCAGAGGGTTGTTGGACCTGATGTTGTCATTTCAGGACGCGATAGGGTTTCACAGCTCAGATTTCAGCCCAAGCACGTGTCTGTATCCTGGATCTGGATGGACGGGTTGCTACGCCCAAGATGTGAGGGCGGTTGATCGCCTATACCCTTTCAAAGCTATATGAGCCCGGGTTCACAGACAACTACAATAGGTTCCGTCTTCCGCAAACCCCGCTGGCAGGAATCCGATAATGGTGCTCCGGCAAATCAGCGTAGTGTTGAACACTGTCAAATACATAGTAGTATGGTCAGAATGGGACAGAACCCCCCATGCCCAGCCAGTGCTTACAGCGGTTGACCGTGCAGCAACTTGAGTAACTGTAATTATAAATGTCTGCTTGGGTCGGCTCTGGTAACAACAACGTCGTCCTTTAGCTGAATTCCGCTTCTCTCTGTGGAGCTCTCCCACGGCGACAGAAGCGGACCAGTCAGCACAGCATGGCAGCAAAATCCATTGCGCTAGCAAAGCCCCGCCGAAGTCGGCTCGGCCGTTCCCCCAAACTAGGGCCGGGCGGATGCAACCCTTGACGGAGCGCCTTGGACTGCATTTTTTGCTAGACCGCCCTATATCGGAGCGGCCACAAGCAAGCTGTCCAGAACTCCAGTGAGCGAGAAAAAAACAACGGCAGAAAAAAGAGCCCACTCGAGTCAGCCCATGGACCCGAGGAAAATTCCCCAACCTCCACCCGAGCACTCACACAGCCAATGCCAACAGCTCCGATGTCAGCACCAGTTCCGACTTTTCCCGACGAAACACATCAGAGCGTCCGCCGCGGGGCGCGAAGGGGGAGCGTCTGGTCCTCATTTCCCCGTCCGCAACGGTTGATTCGAGAATGCGAGGAACCCCAGGGAAACAGAAGTGAGTGAGAAGCTGGATCAACTTCGCCGTCATATACCTCTCATGTCGACTCCCAAGGTTCTCATAACCTCTGCTGTGAGGCTGATGAGGTTGACGATACCTTGCGTGGAAGGCAGCAGTAGCTTTCCAGGTATTGTATAAAGTGTGTTGTGCATAGTAGAGCACATGATATGGGTTAAATTTATGTGAGAAAGTGTAATTACCCCCATGTGGCTGAACATGGTGGTGGGTGGCAAAAGGCACCAGAAGAAGAGGACACGGCGGTACGGTGTACCGGACCCCTGGTTTTTGTTACCTCACAAACTCACAAACAACTCGAAATAATGGAACCGAGGAGATGTAGGCTCCGTGGGTACCTAGCTACGGAGTTTTTGTGAAACCTGGCAACCAGCGAGCAGGTTCAACATTTCGGTGAGAGATTGGGGCGAGAAGAAGACGGCGGTGGGTGACGGTCGACGCACCTTTCTGTCCGACTCTGTCTGCTGGCAGTTGCTACGCAGTAGTTTGTTCTGCCTGACTGGGGACTTCCTTCAAGGTTGTGCCACGCATTCCATACAGCAGCTTCTTGTTATCCAAGCGATTGAGTTTCACCGTATGGGATGTCGTTATACGAAATGTCATTTGGCCAGAATTTCTGCCCCGTGTGGTGAAGCATCGTGAATTTTTGCGCAGGGATTAGGCGCGCTAGACGCGGCGCGTCTGGGAGTGTGGGGTAGGTCCCCTAGGTATGATCTATCCCCCTGCACTGCCGTCAGTACGTACTTGTAGAATTGATTGACCTTGCAACCTCGCGACAGTCGCGCGCAGCTGGGGCAAGACAGCAAGCTTGAAGCACCCTTCGACCGTCATTTCACCTACCACTCAAAGACTCAGCCATCGCACATTCGCTTCTCCCTACTACACGGATAAGTGGCCGCTCTGGTTCACACGGGTCAACATGTTCGGCCTCCTTCCAGACCTGACACCGCGAGACGTAAGCTCCTCCAAAGACCCCTCCATCCCCCGCCATGCATGACGCCCTCTTCTGACCGGATTGCCAAACAGTCGCACTCCATCTGGTACACCTCCTCTCGCAACCCGGTAGCCCAAGCCGCCCTCCTTGAGGCGCACGAACAACGCAACAACTCCGAAAACCAACAGCATGGCTCCTCATCGCGCCGCGCGGGCCAGCTCCTCATCGAGCGCTCCTCCCTAGCCCGCCTGCGCGCCGACGAGCAGCTGATGGACCGTCGAAGGCTGCTAATCCAGAACTTCGGCAGCGGCTGGCTGAGGCCCCCCGGCGTGCCCAAGTCGCTGCACCAGATGCGCGAGGAGGAGAAGGAACAGAAGGAGCACGCCGAGGCCATGCGCCGGGAACAGCTCGTGCAGGAACTCGCCGAGGCTGAAGCCGCGGGCCAGGACGTGCTAGAGGACGGCGCGGATCTCGACGTCGAGGAAGAAGAGGGGGAAGTGCGTGATCTGGACGACGAGATACCCAACGCCGAGGATAGTTTCGGATTCGATGGCGGGGACGACTCTGCCGAGGAAGAGGGTCTTAGCGGGATGACGAGCAGCGTTGAGGATCCGGTCTCCGACGATGACGAGGACGAAGACGAGACCACGCCCGGTCCTGAGCCCGGTCAGCCCGGCGGCGGCGACGGCGACGGCCGGCGGGAGGAGCTCGTTGAGGAAAGGATGCGAATGGCCGACGACGCGTACAGACAGGCCATGGTGCGCGGCCAAGCCGACGGAGAAGACATCTACGGCGGGGACGAGGACCTCGAAGCCGAGGGCGGAGGCCCCATGCTCGACGAAGAAGACCTCGCGGGCCCCGGCGACGAGGACGACATGGGCATGGGCATCGACATGGACGCGGACCTGGACGACGACATACCCGAGGCCGGGGAGCTGAGCGGCGTGTATGAGCACACGGACTCCGAAGTTGACCTGAGCAGCAGCACCCGAGAACCCAGCAGCGACGATGAAGAGGAAGAGGACATCAGCTTCGCGCCGAGGGCCGCGCCGTTGAGGGCGCCGCCGAGCCCGACCAGGGAACGCGGCGGGCCGAGGAGCAGTATGGATCTGAGCGGTCTGCTGTCGGCGGAGAGCAGTATGATGGACAGCAGCATGATGCACAGCAGTCCCAACGTCAGGGCCCAGAGGCGTTAGTGGCGTTGAAAGGCCGGACGGAAGGGCTGGCGGACGGAAAGACGCTTTGGTAGGAGAGATGGAGATTCATGATACCCCCGTTTCAGTATGAGGCATGCATACACACGTCAAAGGGAACAGAACGTGCTGTATAACAACACCATTTCCATACCAAAGCCCAACACACGAATTACGAACCAAAGAAAGCACTCGGAAGCGCATAATCAATACCTCAGAGAAAGCAAAGTGTAGCATTAAACGAGTATACATCGTTATTACAAAAAAAAAGAGATGCTTATAATATTCCATCTCCCAGAATCAAGGTCCCTCCCCTCGCTTCCGTTTCCCGTTCTCCAAAAACGTAGACACATGCGTAAGAACAAGGCTTGCTTTTTGTTGTTCGCGTCGTCGTTTCGTGTAGTCCGTCATCTCTCTCTCTCTCATCTTCTGACTTTCGGTTGATCGTTCTTCGTTGCGTCCAGTCTCCCGGCTCCGGTTAAGCCCGTGTATAGGGAACGGACGTATATAAACGAAAGAGAGCATTGTGGAATTTTCTTCGGGAACGCCTCTAACGCCGAGCATGCATGAAACATACATCAAATGATTTTGCGCCTGTACTCATGAACTGACGCATACCAATCAATCCTCCATGCCGGTAAGCTCTCGCGAGCTGGCGTCGCATCATGACGTCTTTCCTCTCTCTAGTGTTCTTGGTCTTTTCAGACTCATAGTCTTTGAGCCAAGGACGCCTTTTGACGTACATATGGCACGTATCAAGGCCCTAGTCCCCTTAGAACAGCCACACGTACATGAAGAGGAAGCACACGGCCGCGAAGAAGCCCAGCCAGACCTTCCAGCCGACGCCGGTGCGCTGGGCCATAAGCAGCATACGGTTCATGGTGCCGCGGAGGCGCAGGCGCGTTGAGTCGAAGGTGTCGTTCATCTTCTCGGCGAGGGCGGAGGACTCGCGGATCTCGTCGCCGATGGCTACCGTCATCTACAGTATCGTGAGCGAATGTGTCCCTCGATGTGTTCTCGCAACATGCGCCGTCCCAGATGGCGGAAGTGGGGGACAAACATACGTTTTTCAGAATCTTGACCTTGCCCATGATGCCCTCCACCTGCTCATCGTTCTGACTCTCGAGCTCGTTGAGGACTGCGTCGCTGTACTGGCCCCTGTTTAATCGCCCGTCAGCACGCCATTCCCACCAAATTATGTTAGGTGTGCCCTCGAGGGAGAGATGGGGGAAAGGAAGCGCACCGTGAGTTGGGCGTAGCGGGCCGGAATCCCCGGGCACCGCTGTCAACGCCTAGGTGGCTCCCCATGGGCGCGGGTGATGCGCTGCCGCCGGCGTAGCCATAGCCGTATCCGCCTCCGAGGCGCGAGGGCGAGGCGCTGACGGGTCGGCGTGCGTTGTCGCCGGTGTAGCCCTCGAACAGGGCGCTGCGGGAGTCGCGCTGGTGGAGCGAGGAGGCGCCGAATCTGTGATCGGGACGAGCGTTAGCTACACTGCTTCATTAGGTCGTCTGTACGCGTTGATCGTTGTCGTGTCGCTTCTCGCAATAGTAGAGGATCGAGTCCATCTGCCTCGGTTGCTTTGAGAGACGGGGGCGGGGAAACCGCGATGTCGAGGACATCGAGTCCGCAACTTCCCGCGGTTCCTGACCGAGCAGCCGCAGCATCGGCAGCGAGTTTTCGTCCACGAGGTGCTGGCGTTCGCAGGGAATTATAGGACATCGTTCGGTCTTCCAACTAACCTTGAAGCCATGGTGTTCCCAGCGCAAAGCGGCTCCAGGCCCCCCTAAGCTTGTCGTAAATTGCTAGCTTGCTCGCTCGCGCGCGCAACGAGAACCCTTGACAGCGTTCTCTTTCGCGAGGGGGTAAACTTGTCTCGAGGCGCGGGAATGCCAACAAAGGGGAGTGAGGCGTTTGGCTGTGTCAGACACAAGGGGGGGGGGGGGGGGAGGACTTCCTTCCGTTCGCCAATCCAACGAAGAAAAATAACGACCAGATTTCGTTCGCTCGGTCAGGTTCGTCTGGCGCGACCGGGGGTTTATGGGAATGACGGCTAGGCGATCTTTAATTTTACTTCGCGAAGGGTGCTTGCTGTCCGCCCCGTAGCGGCAGTCCCGTCCACTGGAGTGACGTCTTTTCTATGTGTCTTGGTCCGTTCGTTGCGTGCCTTAGAAACCCCCTGTCGTGTTTGGAGGCTAATGTAGCGGAAAGGGGGATATGATGGGAGACGGGAATCGAGCGAGGTTGTGTTTTTTTGCGAAACTCTTAGAAGCTTTGTTAAGAGTTCACGAGGAGAAGCGCAAAGGAGCGACGCATGTCTTTCATCCTTGAAAATGATCTGGGTGTTGAGAGACCAGTAAGGTACCGTTCTGGGTACGTGTCGTCCCGCTGTCCAATCGAAGACCGTGATAACCTAAAAATTGTTGGAAAGAAGGGCCAGAACGTGAAAGCGGCGGCCCCTCCCGGCCTTGTGTGAAGTGCTGAAAGTACCTTACCTTACCTTTATGCGCCTGACACTTTAACGTGGCACTGACATTCGAGGTACCGGAGATTTTCGGAGGCTTCTAGCGCAGTCAGTCAGTGACGGATGCCGGCCGAGACCTTCGAAGTTAAGGCCTGGTAAGGTGCGCAGCATCCGGTTCCTCGTCGCATAAACACACCTTGCTCAACTTGAAATGGATGGGATCGGTTCGTCTTGTCTGCATTGCAGGGTCCGTTTTCAATTAGGTACGCTACGTCAAGTACTTCTACTGAAGTACGCGTGTGCTTTTGCCAAGGCAGTGCTGGTCCCTCGAACGGGATTTAGGGTCACCTCGTGCATGAATCGGCGATGGAGCTGGCAGCTACCATGTGGATAGCTACCCGTCGGCGTAGCTAATGAGGTCCTCCTGGCTGCTGGGACCTGCATCGACGCATAAAAACTGCTTTTTGCGGCAGCACGCTAGGCAAAATGAGCGAAAAGAAACGGACGGTGACACCCAGTCACTAACATTTCGTTGGGGAACATTCATGTTTTGCGTAATCTTCATTTCCATAGCACTCATAGTCGGGGTATTGACGCCCACGGGCAGAGCAGCGTGGCTAAGATAAAAGGACATTCCTTCCCGTCAGGCGGGCTGGACAGCAGACCAACTCGTCTCTAAACGCCGTCCAAACGCGAAATATCCATCCACCATTGCCTGTGCTCATGTGTGTCCAACCGCCAGATACGTTTTCGTCAAGACTAGCCACCGTTATAGCCCGCGTAAAACTTTTGTATAACCCCGTTGCCGTTTTTCTGTCTTGCTGTTTCGTTCCAATGACCGCGACGTTTTACCACCGGGTGTTAATGGCAGAAGAGTGAACGAATATTGACATGACGAGAAGCTCGCTTAGTCCTCCATCTTGGAGTCGTCGGCCGGGGCCTGGAAGTCGTCGTCGTCCTCGTCATCCTCGTCATCGGCGGCGGGGTTCTCCTCAGCGGCCTTGGCGAAGTCGATGACACGACCACGAGTGCGGCGACCGCCCTCGACGATGTTGTTGAGATCAATCTCGTCCATGCCGTCGTCCTCGTCAGCTATTACGCAGAAACATTAGTCGCATGCTTCAGTGGGGGCTCGCAAAAGATGGCTCCTACCAGGCTCGGCGGTCTAGTTTTTTTTTTCTGTTGTTAGCGCTGGCGCAAACAAGATGGCAAGTCGCGCAGAGATTTCGACATACCTCAGGGGCTTCCTCCTCGTCGCTGGACTCCTCATCCTCGTCCATGGCCTCGCTCTGCTCGACGGGCTCCTCGCCGGCAACCTGCTTGCCCTTACCCTTCGTCTCAACCTCGGGGACGGTGGTAGCGTTCTCGGCAGCCATTGTGTCTTTTCTGAAGGCTTTGCCGGACAGTGAGTGTATCGTACAGTTTTCGCGATGAAGAAGGCGAGAATATCGCAAGTGTTGTGGTGGTAGAAAGGTTGGGATGGGTAGATGGGTGTAAGGAAGGAAAGATTGGGAAGTGGAGGTGTAACTGTGCAGGCTGGCAAGGTAGGCGGCGGATTTTATCAAATCGATCGTACCTTCCCCCAGTCAGTGTCCCAGCTTTTAAGAGTAAGGCGCTCTAGTTTGCATGCCGTCTCTGAGCAACGGCGCTAATCCCGGTCGGTCTCAGAGCCACAAAAGCGACTCTGCACGTGCCCTATCAGCTCCTGCCTGCGCAACGGTCTTGGCTCTTTGGAATTTGAATAAGAGAGTCTCATAGTTCAAAGACGAGTAGAACGGGAGGCTTCCCAGAGGATGTCTATCTCTTTCTCTCTCGATATCCTTCCTACGTGGTTTTCTCAACACACTTCTCTCTTGCTTTCCCATCTGCATCCGTCGTCACGACAAGCCTCCTCATTCGATCATGTTGAGCAACTGCGACTTCCAAATTCTCCATCAATTCTTATGAGCCTACTTCCACGGTTAATCATGGTGTCACGTCTGTGGTCGTCAATCGTCGGCGCGATAGAAGGTACCCACGACCATTGCGCTAGGCTTTCGCACAGCACCTAGATGGTTAGCTGTGGTTGTACACCTCCTGGCCAAGGTTTTCAAAGCTCTGAAGCCAGAAAACCTATAACATGTAGTCGCGCTTCGTACATGTATACACAAACTTGTGTGTAATAGACTCCTAGTCGATCGTGGTTCAAGCGCTTAAGTTTTCATGACTGTCTTAATCGGTATTTAATACTTCGACCATTTCATCACCTTCCTCAACTCCTTCAAGATAATAGGTTTTCGCAACTGGAACCAGCTAGAGGCAACAAGACCATGTGTATTTCCTGGGTAACGTCCCTGGTCTACACCTTATCCTCAAGTAGCTACAGTCCGCGACTTATACTTGCCACGAAGAGGCAACCCCTAGAAAAACTATCACGCGATCTCTTCACGGTGAACGTTTGGAGTGCTGTCTACGCTGGTCCATGGAACAAGCTGAAGAAATCGCAATCGGATGTGCGATCGGATCAGGGAAAAGGGGAAGAAATAGAACTGCTATTGAAGGGCATTCATGCCGCGGTGTCCGACAATATTCCTATTGGCAAGGAACTCGGTCTTCCCTCTGCGTTTTGAAACATACAGGTTTCTCTGTCGTTCTTCATCCTGTTATGCTTCAGCAAGTCCCAATCAGTTGAAGCTCATTTTCCGACATGTATATTAAAGTACACAACCAGCCGTCCAAGGGCAGGCCCAGTCTCAATCTGCTTCCACTGTTACGCAGGCGAGCATAATAGAAAGCAAATACGGCATAGGCGCTCAGACTTTTAGTGAGCAAGACGAAAAGATGAGGAGTGAGTCTAGGAAGACGAGCACCCTGACAACAGTATAACCACGTCCGAGTTTGTCGAAGTCGAGAAAATCGCGCCGTGTCTACGATAGAACGAAGCCGAGATTTGCGTGAAGATCGCAGAACATCGCCCCGACATGTGTCTCCTCGACCTCCGCGCGAGAGTTTCGGTTACGGTGGCGCTCCATGGCGCAGCCGCAGCTGGGCCAAACGAAGAGACACATCCTGATTCTGACGGTGAAGGGGCGACAGAAATTCCTAGGAGAGCATGGCGAAGAGAAGGAGCGGCAAACATGTCGTGCCATCATGTCTTGGGCCGCTAAGCCCGAGGAAACGATGATGAAGCTGGGCGATGGAGGTTTTGAGCAGGTGCCTGAAGACAGTCTCGCTGAGACATATACGACCGGAATAAGGCAGAGGAGGCCGCGGATGAGGACGAGAGAGATAATAGGGCATATGATTAGCGGTTTACGGCTTCGTCGAAGCATTCCAGCTCTTCTTTAAACTTCACGATCAGCTTGGGTAAAGCAACTCATGCTCCTATTCGGATTCTAGATCTTCCGTTTGACGCGGTTCAGAGGTGGTAATTCGTTGTCTACTGTTGTGCAGCTGTGCCGCAATGTAGTCACTCGGCCTCCGATACCAGGGGCTTTTGGTGAGTGTATTCGTGAAGGGCTGCAAGAGGAGAACCCGAGTTTGGCTGTTTACTTGCGTTTGATACCCTGCCTCCCCGAAGCTGCGAATGAGTCTCTGGACCGGAGCTTCGTTTTCGTGGCCAGTCAACGAGCATCTACTTCAGGCTATCCGACGCTTTGAGCCGTGAGACACCGCGTCATTTCCAGATGAAATGATGAACATGAGTCTCCTCTCAAACAAGCTACGATATGCAAGGCATGGGCAGCTGGGAAACAATACCGCTTCATCCGTAAACGTCAATTGCAGGGTATTCGTGAGAAATACAATCCTCCGTCTATCTACTTTCCATCTCCACCTCCCGTGATCGTCATGAGAAGAACTATCGCACCCACCCACCAGTACCTACTCAAACATTAGCATCACAAGTCCCAAAAGCCAGCAGCGCAGCCGAACACGGAAGGGAGGAGGGTGGGAGTTGAAGGTAAACCTACTTTTGGAAAAGAGTCTTTTCCTCCTGCACGACCTTTCTTCCCTCGGGGCTCAACACAACAGGCTTATTCAGATCCGGCGTCTTTCCCAGCGCCGCAACCTTGACAACAGCTTGCGGGCCGAAATCCCTCGTCACGCCGGCGTCGACTTTGACCCCCTTCAGACCCGCTCCGACGACGTTGCCCTCGGCGTCAACACTCAGGAGGATGTTGGGTTGGTATCCCTTGGCGAAGTTCTCCGTGGAAGCAACGGAGACGGAAGAAGTCCACTGCGCGGACGCCGGGTCGTAGACGCCCACGCGCACCAGCTTGCTGGCCCCGTCTTCGGGCAGCTCGGGGAACTCGAACGAGGAGACGGTCGCTTCGGAGGGCTGCTTGGTGTCGTATTCGACCTCGGCCAGGAAGGAGGGCGCCTTGTTCGCGGCGGCGAGCGAGACGGGTTCGACGTAGATTTTGGCGAGGCGCGCCTCGGCCGCGGCGGCGAGGGTCGCTGCGAAGAGCGCTGACAGGAGCGATGTTGCGCGCATCTTGTGTCGTTGTATTTGCGACCCGTTGGCCTTTCCTGTGTTGGCGGTCCGACTGACAGCGATGTGGTTTAATTAGGCTCAAGGTGGTTGATTGATGGAAGGGACATTTGAAGGGACACGACCTGGTGGTGCCGGGATTAGTTCGGTACATGCTATCAGCATACCCCAGACTTGCCCCTCCCTCAAAATTGATCGCACCCAAGCCATTATCCAGCTACCGTAAGGCAGCTTTGTACCGTCAACAGAAGAAACCAAGTCTCTGAGATGCCTTCTTAAAATCCGATTTCTTGTTCTTTGTGAAACGTAAAAGATTTCACCAAGTGCTGTTTATAACCACCGCTGGACCGAGTATCCATACGAAATCAGGCTCACGACCCGCCGGTTGCCGGTTGACAAGTCAATGAACAAAGTGAAATACTTAGCTATTTTGACAGAAGCTACGCTGGTAGAATTGCGGTATCATACACTTCGGAGACGCCAGTTGTCTAGATCTCGAATGTCCGCAAGGATTTAGACTGGCTACTAGAGCAAGATACTGATGGCAAAGCAGGGTCTATTCCGAGCTGAGAATCGACTATAGTACGGTTCCAAGGACGTATTCCTTGCCGTGGATGTGCGCAGCTGACGAGGAATAAATTTACATGCAGTCGCTTAATGGGTCTCCTCGTAGGAAGTCAGATCTCTACCCCCGGTAGGAAGAGGATCAAACACGGTGCCCTTTATCAGTATAGCTTGGGTCTTGCTACAGCGATCCGTGACTTACACTGCCTGAAAATATACTCGATAACGTCTACAATGGCGATCATTACCGAGCTATGTTAGGGACTTCTAGTTATTTAAGTCACTTGAGCGTGTAGACCACATGTTTGCTTCACTCGAACTCTCAACGAGGATGACTTCAGGGGGTGAGAATCTCACCTGAGTTGCTTTTATTTTTCAACTCTCATTCGTAAGTAATATGTACAGCTTAAAGCAACTCACAACTCGCCACTCGCCTCGGCTAGGTCGTCGTCTCATAAAACGTGCGCAAACGCGCGCCAAAATGCCGAAAGGACCCATTTGTTGGTCTACCGAGCCTCCCTCAGCCGGAACACTCCGCAAACGCCATGCCGTGATGAACCCTCGCTCGCCGATTAAACCGCGCTGTCAAATCACCGACGCGCAGGCCCTTGGATTAAAACCAGACACCATTCGTCGAGATCATTGCGACGTATTCCCTCGATGCTCCTCTCATTCCCTGGTATCTTTCCCACGGCGCACCTCTCACCCAGAAGACATCTTCCTCGCAAGTCACATACTTCGTCGCAGGCTGCGGCTACGAGCTCGGTTTGAGTCTGAGGGCTGAATAATCTCAGCCAGCCAAACCGATCGTCGCTTGCCGTTACAAGGTAGGACCAACTGCCGCCGAGAGACAACCGGCCCTATACCCCGCAGCCCGGCGGTGCGCTGTGCGCTACACATTCCGGTCACGTTCGTCGTTCGACAACCGCACTTCACTCGATCAATGGCTTCTTCTGCCCTCCCACCAAACATAAGCCGAGCGTCTTTAGTGACTCGCGGTCATTCGCTAGTACGATCGCTCGCGCCGGTAGCATGGGGTTATTGGGGTCGACGTGCGACGCGTCCTTCGCGGCTTGCTCGATAGCGTCCATCTCCTCTTTGCACGCTTGCTGGTCCATAGGGCAAATGACGAGTGGTTGTCGAACAGTAAGATCTCTTGTGGAGCTTAGTTGCGCCTACAGAATGATATTAGTAAACAAATCTGGACGCAGGCAAAAGGAGGAAGGTCCCACCTTGACCGTCAAAAAAAACTCAATCTTATACAATGTTGAGCTGGTAGTGAAAGACGTGACCTCGTATAGCGGAAAAGCGGGCTTTCCTCTTCGTATGATGCCATCCGGATCGCGCAAGTCTTTGGACGGGAAAACTAGCCCTAAATTCGTGGCATAACCAGCTTCGGGCATTCTTGTATTGACCACCTGTTGGTTCTTTGCGATCTTATTGACCTTTTTCGAAGGTTCGTCTCCCTCCGGATTGTACGTAATCTCCTCCTCGATGGCGACGGTGATCTTCTGAATCGTAACCTTTAACGCTTTCTTCATCCAGTCGGGATTTGGTACGAGTTTGATATAAACTGTTATTGGATCGAGCGGTCCGTAGCTCCACTTGGGGACTGATATTCCCAGCGTGACGACGCTCGCATCGCTGACTTGCCGAGATTCGGGCTTGTTGTACATGCCAAAGGTCGACAGGGTGTCGTATCGCTGGAGCGGTATCGGAAAAGAGTATTTGTTCTGTAATGTGTGACCCTGTTGTACTGTCACGACGAGTTCGTAGTATGTCTCGGCCGTTCGACTTGGGAGTTGTAGTGATGCGGGGGGGATTCGTCGGTTCGTCTCTTCGCCGCCTCTTCCAAAGGGTATGAACAGGACGAAAGGCAGGTCCATTGCGATGACGCTCTCAGCCTCCTTACCTGATTGACATCGGAACAGCAAAAGTTCTTTACCGACGACGTCCGTCGTTTCTCTTCTCGGGGTACCCAGATGTCTCTTTGCAACATTCTCGGCGGCGGGGTGTATCGTCTCTCTTCTCTGCAGACATATGCGCACCAGTGAAATAGCGACGGGCATAGAATAGCCCTGAGACGGACGAATTTCGACTTTGCCTTCGACTCGGGGCTGATTTGCGAGCGGAGAACGTGTCAGTGAGCAGGCGCATAGGATCAGAGACACCAGCCTCCCAACGTCATCACAAAATAGAGGGACAACATACCAGCGTCGCAGAGATGCCAGGATAGCCGACGAGAAAGCTGCTGTTTGGCGGACCGGAGACCCTCACGAAGGCGGCCATGCTGGCAGAATTGCCAGGTCTAGGTAGAGTTGTCTCTTGCCGGAGGCGGGGGTGTGGTGACGAGGGTATTCGGCGGATGATGGCAATGAGGTTCTCATGTGTGTCCGTGGGCACTTTAGGCGCTGCGCGCGTTGCCGCCTGGTGGTGGGTGTGGGGTCGAGACAGTTACTGTTTGTCCAAGCTGTCGGGGACGTGCAGGAGCAGCAGAGCGCAAGGCCAAGCGGCGGCATTACATGGAGGGATTCTCAGTTGGTTTGTGGCCTGTTTGGCGTTCGAAGGGCGCTGCGGGGATGGGCGAGGTAGTGCGCAGTCCGGCAAATAAAAAGGTCGCGATGAATGGGCGCAAAAGTCGGATGTTGGGTCTGAAGCGGCGCCTCGTTGCGCGGACAGCAAAGATGTGGTCGGCGGACGGGTACCCGTCGGAGATTGTATGTGAGAGAATGGCGGGAGGGCAAAGGATGGAACAGAAGAGCAACAAGCAAAACGGCCTCCAAAGCCCAGAAGTTGTGTACCTTGAAAACGTGAGCAACGCAGGGTAGCTTTGAGCGGTCGCAGTGCGGGCTGATGCAGCTTATTCTCGCTTCTGCATTGATCTCCCCAAGGCCATAAGCAGCAGCAGTCAAGGCTCGTCGGTCAGATCAGGCCAGGAAAGGGAAGCTGTTGGTGGTTGAGGGTGAGAGAGAGGACTGCGAATGGAGTCGTGCAAGTGGCACTTGCGGCTTGGCGGTTGAGGGTGCGGTGGAGAGAAGAAGACCTAGACTTGACCGGGAGGTGGTGGGAGAGACTTGGTCTGACGGGGGGTTTATGTGGGATACACGGTCCCTTGATCGATCTCTCTACTGGGAGAGCCTCTTGTTCGTGGGTCTTCCTCATGGGTTTCCGTCTCTTTCTTCTCTTTGAGGAGGTGCTGGGCGCACACTCAGCTCTGCAGAGTCAACATATGTCAACTTGTAATAGAAGATGTTGGCCGTAATGCTGTGCTGGAAGGAGTAGTGCTGATGTATTGCTGTGCAAAGACACCCAGCATGCACACACCAGACAAGGCTCCCAATGGCAGCTGATTGCGCTCTGTTGGGTCCGCTTCAGCACTCCGGTGTGTCGAGGTCAGCAGTGATTGGATTGTTTGCTTCTCAGCCGCCAAACCTATGGGTTGCGTGCTGGGGATAGCGAGAGAGGATCAGTACCAGGTAGGTACAGCCTCCTCCTCGTCCTCCTCCTCCTTTTCTGCCAGACTCAAAATATTCGAGAAACGAGAGCCAGAGTTGGCAAAGTTGAGGATTGTGGGCAGGCGTCGTGATTGCTTGCGTGTCGGATCGCGGTGTCTGAGCGAGATGCTTGTATATTCCCCGGGATGATTTTCGGTTTGTTTGGTTGATGGACCGACAGATGTCCAACGACCGCAGATGTCCAACGGTGGAAGGGGACGCGAACGTGGACTTGGACGACAGCAGCATTGTCATCTCACGCGCGTTGGAAGCTTGCTTTCTGGATCGTCTGTTTTGATTCAACTCGGATTAGCGGCCGTGACCAGGAAGAGATACTGGGAAATGGGGGTCCGAGTCAGGTACCTACCTAACAGCCTCCAAGCCTTAAGGTTGAACTTGGACGGAGCTGGGACGAAGGCCCCGATGGTGGAGGGAGCTGCGGGGAACCTTAGCCTCCGACGAGACCTTGGCTCCCAACCTTACCCTTTCCAAGGAGCCCTACCTTACTACCTATGTAAGGGAAGGTGCCTACCTTAGGTAAGGTACCTAGGTAGATACCTAGGTACACTGCAGCAAGCACCAAGACAAGAGAGCGGTGCACCCAGCGCACCTCAGTAAGTAGGCTCTTCGGCGCGAATTGGATTTGGTTATCGCCATCATCCACCAGTTTTGGCCATGTTTCCCCGTTTCCCCGTTTCCCCGTCTTGTCTCTTGTCTTCGTCAACGCTTGTTTCAAATATCGAGGATCCATCTGTCTTCACAGCACCGACAGGGCCAAACGAAATCAACTGACAAATCCAAAAGTTCCTCCTTGCAGGCTCAGCATCATGGTCCGAGTAAGCACTTGAATCAGCGTAGAGATTAGCAGCCGCGGTGGTGTTTCAACATCTCGAGAGTCAAGTCGCACCAGCTGCGCGCAAACATTGCGGCGCGCTGCAGTCGATTGCTTCAGGTCCTCGGTCGACTCTGCCGCTTCAAACCACCTAGTCCGATAAGGGTAATGTTTGTAGCTCACGTTGTCGGACAAGCAAAGTTGCTGTCGAATTTTGGTTGACGTGCCGCTGACAGCAGCTCACCACCTCGGAGAGACCGCCTGAAGATGGCCATCCATAGCGCGCCGTGCGGGAATGGTCCGTGGTACCTGGAAATTGGCAACGCTGAAGCTTCGCCCTGCACAGCCCTGTCCCGTCTGTTAAGGCGAGCAGGGGTGAGCTTCCCAGGCTTCCTTGGATGGCCCCCATCAGTGCATCACAGGCGAGACCGGCCTTCGGGATCGATCCGAATGTGGTCTCGAGACCTCCAGAACTTACTCGGAAGCACATTGGACGGATCAGCCAGAAGTGGGCGCGCACGATGATGGCCTATCAAGACTTTGAGTCACGTGCTCTTACCGAAAGGATCCAATAAGGTGATCATCATCCTGGACCCGCCCCGGTAGGTACGGCGCGTTCGCATCAAGGTTGTTCCTTCTGATGTACACCTCCTCCGGGGTTTCAAATGTTAGCGTGTGAATTGCCCCACGATACTATACCCAAACAGCGCAAGATTAGCGTGGTATTAGTACTTTCAAATCAGCGTAATTTACATAGTATACTTAGGTAGAGGGCCACGTTAAGGCTGACCTTGTATGATTATGGCAGCAAGGTCGCTAGGTATATTGGTGGTGGTGGTGGGTGAAAGACAACAACCCTCATTTTTCGGCGTTAGTAGGTGGGCTTCGGCTTTTATTTCAGAAGTCACTTTCCTTAGAATCCCTTAGAAATTGGGCGAAAATAATAGAGTTGTGACTTAGGGAAAAAATCTGGTTGTTGGGGTGGGGACTAGTGGGGTAGTTCACTGCGCTAACATTTGAAACCCCGGAGGAGGTGTACGGAAGTCCGCAGCGGCCAGTGGCTCAAAACGCGTTTTTCTTTTATACACTTACCCCTTTGTGTGCAATACACTTTCGCTCAATTAAGTAAGTGCGTAGCTTCTGATTGGTTCTAAAATTACTTATATGGGTAAAAGGGGGCACGTGCGAGTTGCTGTAGGCAGGTGCGAGTCGCTGTGGGCGCTATGGGCGCTGTGGGCGCTGTATTTACAGTAGGTGCAGGCTGCTGTGGGCAGGTGCGAGTTGCTGTGGGCAGGTGCAAGTCGCTGTGGGTGCTGTGGGCGCTATATTTACAGTAGGTGTGGGGTGCGAGTCGCTGTGGGCAGGTGCAAGTCGCTGTGGGCAGGTGTGAGTCGCTGTGGGTGTGTTTTGCTAGGGAAATAAGCCGGGTACTGTATCTAGCAAGGAGTAGGGGTTAACCTTTTATGGAGTACCTACGTGGGAGGGGGGGTGTTTTGTTCAGACTGTTAACACTATGCATCTATAGGATATTATATATTAACCTAATATACTGCTAGTATACTGTCTTCCTTATATAGTAAGTTAAACTCTAAATATAGTGCTTAGACCTTCTCTAAGCTTATTTATATTAGCTATATTATTCTATATAAGTATATTACTATTTATAATATTACTCTATTAAATAAGTTTAGAATTACTTTAAAATAAATATAATAACATTTAATTATTATTAAAAGAATAAGAATATAGTTATAACTAGTTTAAGCTTAAGATACTTAACAGTATATTTAATAGATACTTATATTCACTTAGTAATATAATATCTTAATTCTGCTAATATTATAAAGTAAATACCCCCCCTCCTATATAGGTAGAAGGGTAGTACTCCACCTTAACTAGATCCACTCTAGAGCTAGTGCAGCTAATCAGAGGCCTGTATTTAGCTTAAAAAGCTCACTTTAGGCTACACCTAGTGTCAAATTAACCCCTTAGCATACACAGTAACACGCTAAGTATGTGCAAAAGCAGCAGCAACTATAGCATAATAGTATAATATAGATATTAGCTACTTTTAAGTATAAATAATATATAGATCTATACATAGAGATTTCCAGATAGCTATATACTTAATATATTATTATTTTTATACTCTATACTATATAATTTAATAATTAATAGTTTAAATATTATATATAATACTAATTAAAGCTATTAGGATAAATCTATAGTATTAAATTTACCCCTATATTATTAATATATAAGTTCATAGTAAACCCTCTACTACTAGCACTACTATAGCTTCTAGCTCCTTATCTATACTTAATAGTCTAGCTAATTAGCCCCTATAATAGAATTAAACCTAGTATAGACTCTAGATAATAGAATTATAGAAGTATATTAACCTAGAGAATATAGAGAAGAAAGATCTTAATACTATTCTAAATACTATTCTAAGAAAGCTAAAGCTTTAAAACTACCTCTAAAAGGCTAACTTCCTAGCAGCTAATACCTAAAATACTAAAATAGAAGAATTATCTATTCTAGTATCTAGTATAGTTTAGCTAAAGTTAGAATAAGTAATACTAATAAGATCTAAGCTAGTATAGTTCTTTAATAACTTAATAAAATAAAACTAATATATATATATAATATAGCTATTAATATATAAGAATAAGATAAAGGATATTAAGGACTTATATAAGATTATAGTCTAATTTAAAAACTATATTTAAGAGATAGTTAACTCTAAGTACTAATTAACTTACTTTATACCTTAAAACTCTATTATAAATATAATTATCTATCTAAAAGTAAAAGCTAGAATTAATAATACCTAGTAACTTAAAATAGTAAGAGCAGTCTATATAAAAGTCCTTTAAGTTTCTTATAAAGAAAAGATTATAACTTAGAAGTCTACTACTAAATAGGTTAATAAGTATAAGTTAGCTATATCTAAACTAAGAGCAGTTAATATAGCAGAGAGTAATAAGAAGTTAGAGTAATTTAATAACTTTATTTATACTACCTACTAAACCCCTCTCTCTTTATAGACTATAATATATAAGTTAACCTATAAAAAGGAGGCTAATAATAGAACTCTAAAGCTTAATAATCTTATTAAAAGTATATAAGGTAAAGTCCTAGAAATAGTTAATACTATAGCCTTAAAGTTATATATTATAAAGAGTAGAGCTTTTAGACTAATAATAACTAATCTTCTAATCTATTTAGTAAAGACTCCTTAACCTTAAAGTAAGTTAAAGAAGAGATAACCTAATAAAGGGTTTAATAATTAATAGAATAAGTATAAAAAGGAAGTTAATAAGTATTAGATATATATAGATTCTTACTACCTATTAAAGTACTAATATATCTTTACTAATAAGATATCTAATAACTAGACTCTAAGTAAAATAATTACTAACCTTATAAAGGAGTAATATAAGAGAGAATTAGCAGATAAGATTAACTATTTAAAAATCTCTATAAAAGATTAATAACTCTTAAAGTAATATAGAAGAAAGGTAGAAGTTAAGAAGGTAGTATTTACTATAACTTATACCTATAAGTTATCTAAATTAGTACTTTTAGATTTAGGCTTAATAGTCTATATTTTAAATAACCTTAAACGCTTTAAGACCCTATATAGTGCTTATAACAAAGATTTTATCCTTATAGAATCTAAACTAATACTAATTAAAGGTTATAGATCTATAATAGTAAATATTATTAAATCTAAAAGTTATCTAGTAATACTATACTTTTCTAATACTATTTACTATAGTGCTATAGTAAGTAATCTTATATTCTATAAATATTTAAAAAAGAAGGGTATCTACTAGAATAATAGACTAGATAACTACTACCTTTAATAATAAGATAGTATATTTATAGCTAAAGTATTTAATATCTATAATTAATATATTCTTAAGTATATACTAAAAGAGCTTTAAGTAGTATTCTATAATAATACTATTTTAATCTCTCTATAATATAATACCTATATTACCTTAATAAGAAGAAAGCTAAAAAAGAGAACCTATAGTAACTAGCACTCTTAACTTAGCTATATAAGAGAGGCTATAATATACTATCTTAAAGCAGTAATATATAGTATAAGAGTAAAAGGCAAAATACCCCTAATAATAATAGACTATAATATATATAGCCTTAAAAAGATAATCTAATAAGTATAATAAACACTTAGAGAGTCTATTATAACCTTAATACTAGGAAGATAAATAGCCTTAAACTTTTACTTATTTAAATAAAAATATAGAGGCTTTATAACCCTCCTACTCTTTATAGACTAACTATTAGATTATACCTAAAACTACTACCTTAAAGACTACTTAACTAGAACTCTAATAAAGGTATTTACCTAATTTATTAACTTAGTTAAAAGGGAGTTAAAAGTTATAATTAAAGCCTTTAAATATAAAAAAAAAATTTTAAAATATCTAAAAATAGAGAGCCTTATCTAAATAATAGGTATTAGAATTAAACTATTAGCACTAAATATATAAGCTTAAAATAGAGGAGGAGAGAGGATTATAGTAGTTATAAAGATAAAGGCTAGATACCTTTATTTATTATTAAAACTCCTACCTTACTTATAGCTAGAAATCTATATAGCAGTAACCTATATATATAACTATACTCTATTATAGTTAAGAGGTTAGAAGACTCTATATAAACTCCTATACTAATCTATAAAGAGTAATACTGCTATATTAAATATCTCCTACCTATAATAATATAGCTATAAAGTATTTATCTTAACTATATAAGCTTAACTTTATAAAAACTACTTCTAGCACTTTAACTCTAAGACTTAAATTAGATACCTTATTAACTATACTTTATTAAACTTCTACTAAGTTTAGTACTTAGTAAAGTAAGAAGTTATTACTATAAGAGATATTAGATTTAATAAGAGTATAAAATTTAGTAATAATATTAATAAGTAGAAGGATAACCTCTAGAAGATAATCTAGGAGAAAATATATAACTACTATAATAATATTATTAAGTTAATAAAGCTATAATAGATACTAAACCTAGATAATACTAAGAATAATAAAGAAGCTAAATAGTTACTACTAACTAATCTAATAGAAACTAATAAGGTTAATATACTAACTAAGTCCTAGCTATAAGATAAGTTTAAATACTTCTAAGCTTAGTTTTAATTTATTACTTTACCTTAATTTCTACCCTTATTATTTTTCTAAGTAATAGGAGATCTTAAAGTAAAGGGGAGAGGGGTTATTACTACTAAATCTAAGAAATTTAAGATTAATTTAAGGACCTTCTATAAGATAGTATTTCTAGCTAATATAAAGCTAAGTAAATTAATTAAGTAGTAAGATAACCTCTATCTATACCTATAATCTAGCTAACCTAGAACTAGTAAGAAGTATAACTAGATATTAAGCCTTAAAGCTAGAGGCCCCCTACTTAGTTTAATAGTATTAAATAATTCTACTAAGAATAGGTTAAAGAGATATCTAAAAGGAACCTATTAGAGAAATCTGCTATTATTACTCTTATTTTATAGCTAACTAGCTAGTTACCTATTAGGAAATAAGTTTAGAGAAGCTAAAAAATTATATCTAAATAGTTATAAACTATTAAATTTATAGGTTAAAGTGTCTAGTATAATAGTATAAGGTTATAAAGTTCTTAGCTACTACTAAGTATATATCTATAAGCTAAATAAGCATAGAAAACTTATTAAAGTTAAAGCAAAACTTATTATTAGAGGAGATTAATAGCCTTATAATCTAAGAGATACCTATACTACTATCTTAGCTAGTATATCTTTTAGAACCCTTATTATAGTTATAAACTAGTTTAATATAAACCTCCTATAATATAATATAGTTAATACTTTTATTTATACTAATCTTAATAAAGAAGTCTATATAGAGATAGTACTAGGATATTAAAAGAGTAGTTATATTTTAAAGTTACTTAAAGCCTTTTATAAATTTTGCTATTTACTACTTCTATAATAATAATACCTAGAAATAGATCTTATAGTAAGTAGGTTTAAGTAAGTAGCTAGTAAAAACTACTATTAATATAATAGTAAAATCCTATTCTTCTTCTATATTAATAACTATATATTTATATATTTCCCTTTTAAAGAGATTAAGGCAAAATAGCTAATTAGTAAACTCTAACTATAATACTACCTTAAAAGAGAAAAAAATATTTAGTAGTTTCTAGAAATTAAGGTTATTTAAGATTAATATAGATATAAACTATAGCTCTCACAGTTATTCTTCTTTAAGAAGCTATTAAAACTCCTAAATAGCAAATTAATAAGAGACTATAAGACTCTAATAGTATAAAAAGAACTCCTACTCTATAAAGGAAAAGCAATAAAGGCTAATATTATAAGATACTAGTAAAAGGTAGAATCACTACTATATACTATAGTAATAATAAAACCTAATATCTTATTTATAGTTAGCAGACTTATCTATTTTAACTAAAACTCTAAGCCTTATCACTAATATACTACTAATTATATTATTTAATACCTTATATAAATAAAGAGACTATACCTAAAATATAGAGTCTCTAAGAGATTAACTAAAAAACTTAAAGTTATATTAAATACTAGTTTTATAGATAATATATAAGACTATAAAAGCTCCTAATCCTTTATAATAAAGCTTTTTAGAGAGATAATATTATAGAGAGCAAATAAGTAAAATATAGTTACTATATTAACTATAAAAGCAGAGCTTCTTACCCTCTCTTAAATAGTAAAGGAGAAACTATTTATAAGTTAACTTATTACTACCCTATAAGTCTCTCTCTTAAATAATAAACCACCTAAATTTATAGATTCTATAGCTACTAATATACTAAAAGTTATAATCTAGTATAATAACCTATAAACTATAGGCTTTATTATAAAAGAGATATTCTAGCTATAGATAAAACTCTACTATATTAATATCTATAACTACTAGTTATAATAGGAGGTTATAAAAGGATATATTAAGGTTATCTATATCCCTTTAGCTAAACTAATAGCTAATAAACTTATAAAAGCCCTCCTATAATAGTTTTATAAGAGATTTATTACTTAGTTAGGCCTTATTAATAAGTTATAAATAATTATAAAAGCCTAGAAGAGAGAGGAGTTATAAGATACTAATAGTAATATCAGGCCTAGATTTAAGTAGGCCTAATATCTAACCTAAAGAAGTAACTCTATAATTATTATACTAGTTAAATTAATCTGCTAAATACCTCACTAACTATAATACTAAACCTATATAAAAGGGAGAGTATTATACTAATATTTAAGCCTTTAAATATATAGTTTACTAGAAACTTTACTTATATAAGATTAAGTCTTTTTTACCTTCTTACTATTATATAATAACTCCTCCTTAAAAGCTAATAATACCCTTATAAGCTATATTAATAAGACCTTACTATTAATAGTAATATCTCCTTAAAATACTCTATAAGAAGTAATAAAGGGTAATAGAGAGTAGTAATCCCTCTTACTATAAATAAGTAATTCTATAAGATAAAGCAGTTAAATTAAGCTAAGACTAATAACTATAAAAGAAGCAATACCCTCTCTATATAATAATTCCTCTCACTAATAAGATTCTTAAGTTATTACCACTTAAATAAGTCTATTATTACTAACTTTCTAGGTATAGCCTATAAAGCCTTAAATTAAATAAAAAGACTAAGTTATAATACTATAATTAAAAACTAAGAGCCTAAATACTTTATAATAACCTATAAATAATACTAGGAGATAATATTAGAGAAGGTATTATAAAATAGGTAAATAATAGAGTTATAAAGTTATTAGTAGGTATATAGAATATTAGATAACTTTATATTAAATAGATATATTTAGATAACCTTAAATATACTAGATTTAAAGTATTTTAGAGTT